>JANTCA010027793.1:3897-22193 GCA_024741275.1 Chironex yamaguchii | reverse complement strand
ATCTGTGAGTCACTGGACATAATATTGTGCTTGAACCACAAAAGTACATCAATTTTCTAATTTTCTGGATCACGGTTTTCTTTTGTTGAGCAGATCGTGTAATTTTTTGACATTTTCTTAAATAAAATCACAGTGTGAAAACGAACTCTTACAAGTACAAATGTTAGGAATCGTAAGTAGTGGTCATGGTCCAGTTAACAATAACCTTTGGGAATCATTTTTCAGTTTTCACTTTGCCTTGTTATTCCTCAAGAGAAGAGAAAGACATTAAGGTTGGTTATTATGTAGGGCCTACACAGTCGTACAATTGTGACTAAGTATCGTCTCAGATGAGATCAGTGATAAAGATAGTATAATGAAGTTCTTAGTAAGCAGGATTTCGACTACGCTTTGGATATTTAAATGTAAGTAAGTATAATGAGAAGCTTTCGAATTATTGTCGAAGTCTCGAACTATTACATGCTGATCGCTTTCTTTTTTCCTTGGTTTATATTTACGTCTTAGGCTTTTAAGTTGGCTCGGTAAATAGTCAAAATGTCATCAAAATATGTCCTATAGCCAGAGATTTGCAACAATCAAAGGAATGGCAGATGATAAATAACTCTAATTTTTTCCTTTTAGAAAAAATGTTAATCGTGATTTAGTCCTTCAGCAGTTGAAAGAAGTTGCAAATTACTCCAATTTAGGCCCCTTAATGCATTAATTTTTAGCGTTTAGTGAGAGATTAAAGCACCCAAATTATGATACGGTGACCAGACGTCCCGGTTTTTAGCTCTGTGTCCTCTACGGTATGTTCACTGCACTTTTCGTGTGCACATCGTGGACATTCGTATTTGAAAGATCACATATAAACTATTAAGCATAAGACATGCGTGCAGCAGAAAGTTTCATCCAAAAGTATTACAGATTTTGTCAAACTAAAACTATTTTTGCAGATGAGCTTAAAACAGAAGCGAGAGAAGATGCTTTTGCGTTTCACACCATTCAGCATGACCATACCTTGCGATCAATAGACTGCACTTCGCAACTTCTCAAACAGCTTTTGGCGCACGTATTAAGTCAATGGCAATAGGGAAGCATGTATTTGCTTCATATTTTGATGAACTTTTGTAAAAGATGTTGCTTACGTTACAGTAACATCTGATGCTTCTAACTACGATGAACTTAAAGTGTTTCCTACAATGGTGCGGTATTTTTCATAGACTGAAGGCATTTGTACAAAAAGTTTTGGAATCGATCACCAACATGAATGAGGTTGTTTCCCAAGGTCAGTAAGTGAATGAAAATTATGCAGATGATGAACTAGTTCTTGTCAAAAAGTTTGTGACAGAATAAATGATTGAATTCACGCTTACACAGAGTACTAAAGCATTAGCAAAGTGGGTGAATTTATTCGCCCACACGAAGAAAAACGCTATAAGGCTTCCTGAAATATTGAAGATTGTTGAATTTGCCCTTTGTTTGCCAGGATGTCCCTGTCGTGAGAGTATTCTAACTGATGAATAATTTGTGGACGCCGTGTAAAACTCAGATGAAAGTCCTAACAGTTAAAGCTATTTTGAACGTAAAGGTTAATTCAGGTGTGACATGCGACAAATCTCTGTTGAACAAATATGTTCCAGCTTCAAATTTGTGGAGACAAACTTTTTCATCAAGGCATTTTACCGTTTTCAAATTTTTCCGTTACAACTTGTTCCAAAGGCACTAAATGTTCATGGAATATTTATCCACTTGACGTATTTTGAATTGAAACCTTCCGTGAACTTCTGGTCACCGTAAATTACGAGCACTTTGCGTCAGTTAAGTAGTTGCTGCTGAAAACAAAAGTAATTCACATGATGCAGAGTTAGGAGATAGTAATATTATCATGTTGTTATGACGCATCTGCATTGCTATCGGACTTACATGTAAAATGAACAATTTGCAAACAAGGTGGTTTTAGACAACCTAGTCAAATATTTCGAGAGAAGTACAAGTTTTGATTAAAAACATAATTACCGTTGTCTAAATTGTTTATGTTGGTGCGACTACTAGTGTAACTAAATGTTATTTCTCTTGATTAGAAGGGCGAAAACATCGTTAAATACGACAGACCCAAAAATATTTCATTCGCTAGTAAATTCACTGTAAACATACAAACTCCGTGGTAACAATTTGCCAGATGTCGGAGTAGCAATTGAATTTGTAAATAAGCAGTGCAAAACTTGTCAATCAATTTGAAAAGTTACTTAGGTAAAATTCTAACTTTACTATTACGATCCTTTGGCCCAGAGTGTTGATAATTTTCGGAAAATTGTGCCTTTTGGGCTACTTCTTATATTTTCCAGAAGGGGGGGGGGGAGAGTGTCAAGGTTCCTGGAAACTTTCCGACATTCTTTGCATCTATTTTGCTTGGACAAAAAAGGTTTTTTATATTCAGCTGAGAGACGACAGTGTGAGGTATAACTCGATCTATGACGCGAACTTTGGTAGAAACAGCAACTTCAAAATACACTTTTGGTGCCCGTCTATTAAACTGATATCCCTCGTAACTGTGAGGGTATTTCATTGCATTTAGTGACAAATTGGATTAAAGTTGCCCTTGTCAACAGCTTGTACGACATTGCCTTTGTTTGTCGTAAAATTGTAATTGGTTTTCTGAAGTGTGTTTGAATGCTCATTTCCCTTTACAATCGTGAACATTCATGTACGGAAGTTTTATAATAAACAATAAACTAATTGTATTGATATTTTGGAAACCACGCAAAGACTGGTTTCCCGCGAGTTTAGGGGGTGTGCACTTGTTGCCCATGTGAGCAATGTTTTTAATTTTACGGATGTGTTATCCTATTCTTGTTGCCCAACAGAGATTTAGTGCCTGACACAAAATCGACAAATCAAAAAGGTCAATTCTTTCACTTTAACCAATCATTGACAAGCATATCCCATAGTGCTATTCTTCAACAACTCGGCGCGCTTGTTTTCATCCTAAGGACCTGTGATCCTAAACAAAAAAAATGCCTGTAATGGCGGACGCAAATGGGAATATCCTACCTGACTCTTTAGGCATTACACATCAAAAGCGAGGTTTAGCGGAGTTAAATCAGCCACAGACGGAGAAGCCATTACATTACACGTAAGTTGTACTATTCCCACTTCATATTTATAGCGCAGTACGCTCGCAAGCAGCTTTCCAGCTCATAGGTCTGGTCGAATATTGATTGTGATTTGCAAGTATACGTCTAGTGGCAAACTTGTACGTTCTGAAGCTGTGAGTACCTGTTATAGAAGTTAGGCGATTCCAGTAGTTGAGGAACTCATATATTTTGTGTATCAACTGATGCTTTCAAGCTAGTGCAGGTTTTCAAATTGTTTTGTGTGATAACTTTTGTAAACATTCTTTTAGCAACGTAAATCATCTGATATTACTACAGTGCATGCGCTGGCACAGACATTATTCGACACATTACCTTTATGACTTGATCCGAAGACCACGAAATACCTTTAAGCATGCGATTGAGATACTTAAGCAAAACATGCAAGTCATGAGAAACATCTTGGCGTATGGGAACTAACCTTTGCGTATTTTATGTTAACTGTGTACTCCGTTTGTCGTTTGTTTACGTTTGCCATTTTGGGGCAGAGCAAGTAAATCCACGTCCTGAGACGCATTCGTGAGGGTACATTTAACAGTCCTTAAATCTAGTCAAATCAAGGGTTATAGGACTCGTCTTCCAGGTTTTCTTTTGATGAGAGTTTATCTCGTGTGCGCTGAATACTTGTATACCCTGGTTGTGTTGCTTTTTCTTGTAAATGATTTGCAAAAGTTAGTGAACGTAACATGGCTAGTAAATTTGCAACCAAATTTCGCAGGAATAATGTCTCTTTAAGTATGTTTTTTCTTTTCTGCTACTTTTTTATTAAGATTATGAATATTAAGATTACGTTTACCGTGCCTTCCACAGAATATTAAGATCAAGCTTACCGTACCTTGTTACTGGTAATAAAGTAATTGTAGGTATTAAATTGTTTGGATAAGCCCTAATCCTATTTTGCTCACGATTCATGTAGTTACATGTGTGTAATTACTACCACTGGATTTCACAGCTATAGCTAAGGGAATGCCAAATTTTTATTGTATTGGCTTACCATGGATGGAACATTTTTGTAAGTTGGTTTACTGTCTGTAGATGAAGTGACGACATGGCACCATTGCAATTTATGGTATTCCAATGGGCTGATTCTCCATGACTTAGCTCTGCAACATTTCAAATTTATTTGCTTTTTATTGTTGAAGAGGTGACTGAAGAAAGTATGAGGGACATAATGGTATTAAATATATTGATGTATTTTTTGTGTGTATAGATAGATAGATAGATAGATAGATAGATAAATAAATAAATAAATAAATATGTGTGTGTTAATAGTTAAATCACACATTATCTTCGTGAATTACATACTGTTTGATGAACATATATAACTGTGTTAGCTCCAAACTCAAATTTCTCTGCTGCAAGTTTGTCCTTATCATGGCTTATCATACCATAATCATGCCTGTTTATCCAGACCTTCAATAATAGGTCTTTTGTTTGTTATCTGGTTGCAGGGTCAGTTCATTAAATTGTCATCCATTCTTACTGATTTGTATGGGATTTATATGTCTAATAGCTGATAGATGTGATTTATGCTGCAGATACAATTTATTCATTTATTTATATATGTATGTATGTATTTATGTATGTATAGATGTATGTATGTTTTTTAGTTTGAATTATTTAAATGGGTATCATACTTACATGTAAATGTTTCTTGCTGGGTGTTTAAAGCTACTTTGGTATTTGAGTTTGAGCAATGGCATTGAATTTAAGGCTTACAAGTTCAATTAAACTCAGCTTCTTTCTTTCTTTCTTTCTTTATGCAAAATTGAAAGTAACTTCTCAGGGCATGAGTAGTAGATGTTCAAGACTTATGTATTTTAAGATATAACTTGTAGTGTACTTGTTTACTGTTTATTTATTACAAACACTGTGAAATATTAAATAAAAATCATTAAACGTCTAAGGAACCACAATTTGTATATATAGTGTCAGTCATAGTGTAAATTTTTCCTGGTTGGGCTTCACTCTTTCCTTAAAAACTTATTTTCTTGTGTGACTACAATAGAAAGGAAATCCTGCTTTTGCTTATTCATGTTTCATATATATATATACAGGGATTAAAAGAAATAGTTTTGTCAATGTTTCATTTAGTGAGTGTTTTATGATCGCTCGAATTCAGATGTTTCGTTAAAGATAAGTGATGCATTGCCTTTGGCCAGATTTACGTTTTTTATTACTGATTATATAGTTTACTTGTGGGTGTATTTAATGACACATCTGTATTTTGCCTCCTTTCTTGTCTATCTTTACCTTTTGAAAGCTGTTTTCTTTTAAAATTGTTGTAACATGTTGTAGCATGTTGTAATTGTTAGTTTCCCAAATTGAAATCATGTCAAAGATTAATTAGTAATCCATGAATGTTTTAAAAAATGTGTCATAATTTTACATGTAGTTTTTATCATGGTTGATGTTGCTAGTGGCATGTGCTGTAAGGTTGTCAAATCAAAATAATCACCCATGCAAAGTGGCTTTTTGCACTTTTTATGAAAATTCCAAAAAATTATTCAAAGTGATTGTACCTTTATTTGGCTTATATAAATATTTTCTTGCATTGTCAGTATTTTGTTTCATATTCTAATTGCGTATTTTTCTTTTGAAACCAGAATCAACCTCTGTAATGTATTCATGACCTCTGATTTCCAAGCGTGTAAGTTTAATGGAAACACTAGTTTTTTACTTTGAAAACTCTGAAAATTGAAATATTTGAGTGAGATTATGAAGAGAATTTATTGTGAAAAACAGACAAAGAAAAAAAGCACACTTCAATTATGTTCAACTGAATAGTTAGACCTAGATAATATGCTATATTTTACATGTATCAAATACAATTAGCGAATTAAATGCATGTAAAGTGCAATGTTTGAGTGCCGGAGGGTAATTGGTGGTTCGAATAAAGCACAAAAGATTATTTAGTTGGGTACAGATTGGTTTATAAAGGATTGACTATGTAATTTCAAATAGATGACAGGAGCACTTATATTATTAACATAATTTTCACAAAAGAACAATTAAAGGAGAATAAAAATCTCAGATGTTCGAAATTTTGTCCTCCACCCTTTTGATTGGGACATTGTATCAAAATGTCTAAATGGCCTGGAGTGTGATGTTTTCACATACCTCTCACATTTATATTTTTTAATTCAAGTTCATATGTAAATAAGGCTGTTTGATGTTAATGATGAGAGTACATGTTCTCACATTATACTCCAAAACAAGTTTTGGAAAAAGCTTTTCATAAGATTATCATGATAGATAAGAGGAGATAAATTGCAATTTGAGCAAGCAATATCACATGCAACATTCTCTGGATTGATACAACTGTTATCAAATATTTTAGATATTTTGTTTCTGTTAACGTTTGGACTTGCATTCGAGATGCTTATACATTTCAATTTGATTTTATAAAGTTTAAAAATTAATTTTTGATTCAAAAGGTATAAACATCTGTACCAAAGTTATGTTATAGCAGCGTTCCTTCCATCTGAATAAAAAACCTTTTTATGGTCAGCAGGTGGCAAAGAGGTTGAGTATGTATTATCTGTTTTTGGTAGATCAGGCCATTTACATCAAATCTGTTAACCTGTTTGATATTTATCTGCCCATTAGTTCCTTGTATTGTGTTATCAGGAGTCAGAGATTTTGTCTTTTTTCAATTGGAAATAGTTTCATTGACAGCCTGTAAATGATAGCTTGAATAATGTAGTGTCATGCAACAGAGTAAAGCTCAAATGTAAAAATTATCCAGAGCCTTTTGATTGACAGTAAGGTGGCCGTAATCATTTATTCAACATGTATTTATGTAAATATAATCAGTGTGGACATACAATTGAGACTGGCAACCTACTTTAGTCATTTTTGTAAAAATATTTGTCAAGGCATTGAATTGCACATGTTTGTGTCATATATCATGCTAATGGACTTTAGGAACATAAAAACATGGCTTTAAACTGACAGCAAAAAATGAATTCTGCAAACAGCTCCTATTACATTGAAAGACCGGTTTTATGTTATGATAATTGCAGTGTATCCCTTAAGTATTTTAAATAATTTGGTTTGATTTTGTAAGAACATGTTGTGTGGAAGGGTTCAAATGTAAGGCTGCATAATGAGGGCTATCATAAAAATCTGTCATTATTGCACATATAGTCTTTGATAAGCAACTGAGTGGTTTACATTGTATATGGAATCTTATCCAGACCCATTGTCACACACATACTTGCCTTTTTGCCTTGTACTATGAACTAAAGGGATTCCTAACTATGTTTTCTGTAAAATTAAGAAACACTTTCCTCCTTTGTTTTGTCATAACTAAAGTACATTTTTTGCAACGGTTTCATAGGCGTAGCTAAAATTGTTATCTATGAGATGTTTGGCTTTTACTAAAAATCCTGTCCTTTTTTGTTTATGTATATACTTAACTGAGATATATATGAAAAGACTGGCTCACTCTGATGGGATTGATTTGTCTTGTGTTTACTTAAAGCGACATCTATCCCACTCAAGTTGGATAGCTGCTTCTCTGCCTTTTGAAAACAATATCATCTATATTTTGGTACCAAGGTTGTATTGTTGGCCATTGTCGATTCATTGATGAAAAAATGGTTTGGTGCCAAAATTGTTTGCATACATGTATAAAAGTACTTTCTAGCCCACCTAAATGAGCCAGCCGGCCAGATTGTGTTTATTTGGATAATTATTATCCCACCTGACACAGATCCAACTGATATTTCTCACAGTTCTTACCCAAGTGGGCTTTAGATTTATGAAATTATGGACAGCTTGAAAACAAAAGTTAATATCTTTGCATAGTTGTTAACAAATCTACCTCAAGGTATGTTGGCTCCTGGAAAATTGAGCATTTTTATTAATCAAGACTTTAATATTATCTTCATCTTAAGTTAATGTCACATAGGTTTTTGCTGTGGGAGAAGATGTGAACACATTGCATGAGAAGAATTTTAATCTGCTCAAACTATGCTTATTTCACATTTACATTGAGGTCTTGAATGCTTAGTAAGCTATCTACATATCTTAAAGAAACTTTTGGGCTTAGTCTTGCATCTGTTTTCAGGCAAAGTTGCTGTTCTTGAGTTAAATTGAGTTGACAAATTGGAAAAAGGATTAAAAACACCACAACAGTATTCTTTTCTTAACCTGATCCATATTTGTTCTAACACTATTCACAAAGTGAGAGAACAATGTCGTGTTCAAGTAAATGGTTAAACAGGCCACAGTATGAAAAACTGAAATCTCATACTTTGGAGGACAAGTTGCATTGACTCAGGTTAAGGTACAATATGCACTGACATGTAGCTGAATCTCTAAGACAAAAGTTTCATGACACCATGGTATAGGAAATGTGAAATTTGTACCATGAGCAAGACTGTTCAACTGCTGCTGTATTCAGTTGCTATCAGTTGTCCCAACAAAGTATTGTTAATTGCCTCATCGCCCCTTTGCATCATTGTCTGTGGCACTGTTGATAGGTTGTCAGCTGTACCACAGATTATGATTCATAAAAAAATGAAAGGTGATTAAAAATCTCTTGCAGGGACAAGATAAATGCAAAATGATGGTGGCATTGATATTTGAAATACCGTTTGGTTACATACTGTGCTGCTGCGAACTGCTGACACAAATATTCCCCAAGTGCCCATAAAATTAGTTTTCTTAAGGCAGACTTTGAGGGGAAAATGGTATTTGGCTCATAGAGATTATACCAGCAAGTGCTGCCTCTGAGGAAAAGGGTACAGTAAACTGCTAGGTTTAGTCTGATAAAGCCCAAGATGATGAAGAAAAACAAGATGGCAATCGCTTAAGAATTTGGACAGTACTTTTGGCTTCTGTGCCTGCAGTTGCTATGGCTTTGTTTTCATAAAAGACACAGTTCTGTTAGACAGTTCATGAAACAAATTACCTATATATACGCTATTTTATTGGAGGTATGCAGGAAATAATATAAATTGGTTGTGGGACATGAAGTAATCACTAAATCAACATGCCTTATCTAGGTGAAAGAAAGCAGTGTGTGTTATATTGATTTTCCAGGTGATTGCTGAGATTATATTGAAAGCAAAAAGTTGTTCGCTGAAGATAGTTCAAGGCAATTAACAGTAATAGTGTATGCATTGGTCTTTGCTGCATAAGGTCAGCTTTCTCCCTTACAGCGACCTTAGTGAGATATCTTTACATGAATTTGTCATCTACATTTCGTATCATTCCTAAGCCAATGACTTGCCCAGGAAAGTTGTTAATGTGTCGACACTACAGGGGAGTTTCTTTGTTTCACTTTTGTCATAACTATTTATCATGTTTAAAACAAGGTCCTGATGTAAAATAGCAAGTTTATATGAGTAAAAGAAGATGGTACTTACACTTAACTGTTGCAAAAGATGAGCTGTGATGTAAACTTGAAAGCTTGTGTGTAGATAAATGTTTATACAATTGTGTAAATGATGGTCCTGTTTGCAGTACAAGTTTCAAAGCTTATGGAAAGGAAAAACCTGTATTGTTCAAGTATATCAGTTTTACGATTCTTGAATTTGTTGTGCAGGGGACACAATCTAAAAACATGTTGCTATAGGGCTACTTTGCATTGTCAGATTTTGGTACCAAGAATATAGATGTGAACAGGTAAATATGATTACAGGATCATCAAGGGAAGACATCAGTGAAGAGGTAGATGCCATTAATAGGTGTACATACCATAAATATTCATATGGATATAAAATACTAAAATATTGTATGTTTCTTATGCTGAGGGTTGTTAGATTTTAATTTATATTTGGTATGTTTTTTGCAGGTACCTTAAGGAATTTAGAGTCGAGCAATGCCCCCTTTTCCTACAACATAAGTGCAATCAACACAGACCATATTCTTGCTTTCACTGGCATTTCTTGAACCAGAGGAGACGACGACCAAAGAAGAAAAAAGATGGTACATTTAATTATAGTCCAGATCATTACTGTACTCTTTACAATGAAACAACAGGAGAGTGCCCTAATGGAGAGGAGTAAGCTTATTTACTTTCCTAATCTTGTTTATACAGATATATTGCTCAAATATAGCTGTTTGAAAATTGTTGAAAAATGGATTAGTGGTAATTGACAGCTTTAGGCAATGACCAAGACATGTATGGTGTAGTGTTCTTCTAGTGCAGTATTTATAAAAATATGGGAAGAGTGCTGTAAAGATTGCAAGAAAGGTAGTTCACTAATTGCTGGAAAGACAAAATGGTTTATTTAGTGTTGACATCAAATTTATAGGGAAAGTGTAGATAAGCATGAATGCACTTGAGAACCTTTATACATTTAGTTGGTACACAAAATTAATCTTTTAAATGTATCAGCATAATCATAGTGCAGGATATTAACCAGTTATAAAACAGTTTTTAAGTTGTTTCCTAAGACACAAGTGGTTTATTTTATTATTGGCAAGAGTTTGATCCCAGTCACTTTAAGCTTAGTGTTGCTATTGTGGTAATGTTCCACTCTTACATAGTACGTATGAATGAATTAGTATGTCAAAGATCACATAAAAATATTTGGCACTGAAGGAGGTAAAACCAAAACTCAAATGAAAATCAAATTAATGAATTTCCACTTATCCACCTTCTTATGATACCAAGGACTTAAAATGGTCTTGGCCAAATTTTTAGCAATAGCAGATTGGTTTCACCAAACCTTGGACTTTTTGTTTGGCTTGTAGCTCACGCAATAACAGATCCCATTTTGTGAAATTCTGTAAAGTGGATTGATAAATCATAATATCCAAATGGCAGAGATACCATTCAGCTTATTTAAAAATTACAATATAAGACATTATTGTGGTTATGTAGTTACAGTCCTTTGCTTTGATCAGGGGGTTTCTGTACTTGACTTGGTCCTCACAGCACCCTTGGCAAGTGCCTGGCAAACTACATGCCACACGTCAACCCAAGCAACGAGAGTAAAATTGGGTACTACAAAACTGTTAAGAAGCCGTTGGATCGCTGAGCTAGCACAAAACACAGTGGTTGAGATCATGGGTGTCCAGTCTTGTTCAACCAGTTGATAATACTTGTTTAGTCACTCGTACTCAAGAACTGCAAATTAGTTCTGCACGTGCTAATATGCAGTATAAACTGCAGGTTTGCTCTACGGACCATGCAGATGTGCTGTGTAGGCAGCTAAGAGTCACCGTTGGTAGCTACGTGAATAGACAAGTGTCCTCAGTATTGAGTGGCCAGGTGATATGATTTCTTTCTCATTTTTAAGACAGTTCTGGTCAGTGGTATATTAATGTGTTCTGCAAGTAATTTCAATTTTATTCTTGCAGGTGTCCATATCTTCATCGAGTTGCAGGAGATGTAGAAAGAAGGTATCATTTACGGTATTACAAGACGTCCCTCTGTGTGCATGAAACCGATAGTAGGGGTGCTTGTGTCCGAAATGGAGCACATTGTGCCTTCGCACATGGACCACAAGATCTACGACAGCCTGTCTATGATATTAGGGAACTTCAAATGATTGAGCAGGAAGAAAAGGAAGGAGAGAGTAAACAAGTAATTCCTGAGGATCCGAGATGGAATGGTAGGTAGTAGATGGGAACCATTTATTTCTGTAATAGCAACGGTTAACTTTCAGTAAAAGCAGTTATGTGCGCTTTTAATGAGACTAGCAACCAGCAACAAAATGTCTTGCTTTAGGCAAGGTTGCCCACATGGATCTTTTCGGGACATTGATCCGGATGGTGGTGAAGTATGCTGCCCTAGTCATTGTCTTTACACGTGTCCTCTTATGACGTCAGTATTATTTTCTGCAACATTGTCTTTTTCTGGTTAGTGCAATAAGTGTGTAGGTGTTTTTTAACAACTAAAATTGGATTTCTTGACGTTTTTCTATCACTGATAAGCCTGGAGTTGTTTAATTTCGTTATTTGGTTGCTTGCTTGATTGTTTGATTAATTCAGGTTCTCACTAAGTCAGTCGGTCAAATTGAAGATTTTGTAAACCACTTAGTTCTTTGCTTTCGTATTTTTGACTGGTTGCTCGGTTACTTGATCGGTTACATTCTTAGATGTGTTTTAAGCTAATCTATACTATGCTCCTTTTTCACCTGGTACTTGCATTTTTCTCAAACAGATACCAAATATGTGTTAGATAATTATAAAACCGAGCCGTGTAAGAAGCCGCCAAGATTATGCAGGCAGGGATACGCATGCCCTCAATACCACAATAATAGAGACCGCAGAAGAAGCCCTAGGAAATATAAATACAGGTAACTTAGCCAGACTTTGTAGTTTGTGGAAATACTACATATCACCCATCGATACTTCGTCAGTTGCTTCCCGATTACTCTGGTCGCTTAGCTGCTGAAGTTTCTAACACTTGTACTGCTGAAAAGGGATGCAATTGCATTGTCTAATTTTTTTTAGGTGTTCTTTCCTTTGAAATCTGTTATATAGTTTATGCGGGTAACGATTGTCACCTGATACATGGAACAAGTCATAATTTCCTCTTACTTTTTTGAGTTGAAAGTTAAGCGACCACAATGGAAAATACGTTATTGTAAGCAAGATTTTACTTTATGCCAAGTAATAGTAATAAAATTGGTGACGCCGGTGGTGTACTGACCTCTCTTGGTCCCAATGGTATGACTGCTCACAACCATGAACAAAATGTCCGTTTACCCATTTAGCAGTTTCTGGTCCGATCTGCCTGTGCAAGTATGTTTCATATACTGTAATGTAATATATCTACTTATAACAGTCGATACTTATCAAGTTAAAACGTTCGCTATCAAGAAGTAATCTTGCAATTATGGTTTGCGCTTTCAAGGTAATATAGGATGAAACTACCTTTCCTGTCATAAGTACTGTTTAAATTGTTAAATCATAGAACCCTCAATTCCATTAAAAACTATTATTAATCGCTAGAACCAAAGAATACCAACTGTCAAGCTGGAATTTTAGTTATTCACTTTGCGGGATTTAGTTGTCTGGTACCAGCCTGTTTACAAATTTTAACTCTAGCAGTCGTTCGAGTTCTGTGCTGTCAAAGTTAGTTCTTCTCTTGACTAGCACTCTTTGGTACTCATAGTAATCTTCCTAAGTGGATCCTTTGTGATCCTTAATTTTGTGTAAGCGCATAGTTAAAACCTGTAATTTGATTAGATGAAGGAATTGCTTCAGTTCTTCCCTTTGTTCTTGTAATTACATTTAGATCAACTCCATGTCCGAATGTCAAACACGGAGATGAATGGGGAGATCCGGCAGCTTGTGAAAATGGTGATAGTTGTGCATACTGCCACACAAGAACAGAACAACAATTCCATCCTGAGGTATTTGTAGTACACAATATGTATATCAATACTATGCTACGGTTGCCCTTCGTGGCCTTTTAGTTATCCCTATGGTAATTCGTGTTTATTCGCACGAAAAAGAGTACACTCTTAACTATATCAATTTATTTGACTGTTGATGGGGAGAAACAGTGTCGTGTTTTGTGTCAAGACAATTTTCCTTTTCATTTTATGATTTTTTTACTTTGTGTCGAAGGTTATCCTTGAATTTAGTATCTTCGACATCTCATTTACCTTTTAGATATATAAGTCAACGAAGTGTAATGATATGCAGCAGACCGGACATTGCCCAAGGGGACCATTCTGTGCTTTTGCCCACGTGGAACGTAAGTTTAGTGTGCACGAATGTCTGCTATATGTATACTGTGTTGGAAATGTCTCCCTGTAGTAATATCTCGTTTTTTAGTCGTAGGAAAGTTGTTTGCTTTTAATATACTTTCTATAGTTATTTCTTATACTGTTTAAGATTATTTCGGCTCTTACGAGAAATTTGTAAACGGGTCTTTGTTACTCTGATCTCTTGACCTCACGAGGCACTATAAATCAAAGAGGGTTTATAAACAATTTATGCTTTGGTTAACTTGGCTGCTGGTTGCAGGAACTTGGGAGGTTAAAAGGACTCTACTAAGTCAACAATTTCACTGACCACCACCTGTCATCTGCTTAGGCAAATATGCCCTGCAGCCGGTTATGTGGTTTTGCATACTCCTTAAATAGGGTCAGCCCCTTGTAGTGCAAGTGTTAAGGCTGATTAAATCAATATTATCATCAATTTTTTGCATCCATGTGTTGCATCGTGAATAGGTCACTCTCTTTGGTAGAACAACTTAGGATTCGTGACCTTTTGTGATGTAAAACTTACCTTGCTATGAACACTTCATACGGCGATCGTATGCTAAACCGTTGGACAATACCTTTTTAGTTGTGTTCTTGCGTTATGTGTGAGATTTGACCTATGCTGTTTGCTGCAAATGTACTTTTTCGCTTTTTGTATCGCTATTCTTGACGAGGCACTAACGGGGCAGTTTACAGTCTGTTATTTAAGCAACGAATCAATTTTTTCCCTACTCTCCAGCTTGAATTTTACCAGTTATAGAGTTGACGTGACAGATTTGTATTTTCATGGTTTCCTTGGCTCCACATGTTAGCATGGGCTTTAACCATAAAATTGGTGTATCTGATAACTAAGATGATATGAAATACGCTTAAAGTCTCACTCGTTTTATCAGAACGTAGACAACAGTACAGTTGTAAGCCGACTTTTAAGCTACTTTGATTACCTTTTTGCGTAATACAGGGGATGTATGTGTAATAAATGTGGCATTAATCAGGCCATCTTGTTGCAGACCTATTATTATTTTATCTATTTTTTTTACATCATTATTAGAATAAATTCCTGTCTTTTCTTCCGTCAGCCTGAAAAGGCTACGTGTCACGTTTTTTGTGTTCCAAAATGGCTCATTATAAGTACACAGTGTAATTCTGAAGTATGTTAAGCCTTATTGCTTAGTTGTAAACAGCCTATACGCTACTTGTTCATGCGTAACATACAAGCGTAAAAGTTACGTTTTTTGATTCAGAACTTGTTTTAACAATGACACAACCCACCACCCACCTTCCTCCTCCCCTAAAACGAGTTACCGGAAATAGATTTTACGACTCGAAAATAAAAAAGCTACTATCTTTTCACGGTCTATTTAGCGCCCATTTTAGCTGCAGTTTAGTTCTCACACAATTTCACGCCAACATTTTCAGTCTGCCATCAGTGTAGATAATTCGTTCGGATCTATTCGGGTGTCATGCACTACCACATTCTGGTCACTCACTCACGTCTTGTAGTGTACGCTCTATAGATGAGGTCTCAAATTTCGTCTTTGACACAGTAGCAGTGACCTGCACGTCTTGTACGTCGTTTGTTATCCATCAGCAAAAGTGTAAGTTGTAATTGCAACTATTCCAATGATAGATTGTACTTTGTCGAGGAAGTTACTATCCTGCCATGTCTGAGTTCGTTTAGTCGTGAGCTAATGGTCCATGGCGTTTGTACCATGCGGGATGCAAATGTTAGGGTTTGTACGTACTTTGCACTCGCGATTTGTCTCAATATGTATGAGAAAATCAAGCAAATTTATGGATAAACGGAGAAAATCTTTGGCTTTAAATATGGGAAATCATGTTTGTTTCTGTTATGCATATCATAATATATTTCCAAATAAGAACCGCTGTTGTATATAGACGACGATCATGCAGGCAAAAGGTTACGAGTTCGAATCCGCGTCACGACAAAAAAAAGCCATTGGTTAGAGAAGGTAACGGAGGCCCACTCTTATAAAGAGCTCACTTCTTAGTGAATTCCCCAACCCTGGCATGAGAATTAGCTACGCTCAGTACTCAGTATGCCAGAAAAAGGATTAAAAATTAGTTGGCATACTTTATTATAAGGTATCATATTCATTATTTGCAAGAGAACCGAGTGGCCGAATAAGCGAGCCACCTCACATCAAGGTTGTATGCACATTGTGGGTTCGAATCCCGGCGAGGAAGAGAAAAAGGTAAGTGGGAGGCTACAGGAAGGGCATCCACTTAGGAAGTCACACTACTTCAACGAAGTCTTACTGCAGTAGGGCCAATGCTGTTTGGAGCACCTATAAAGTGACTCCAAGACCATGTCTTCCCTCGTGGAAAAATAGGGAGAGCAACAAAGGGTGGTTTCCACCATAAAACATTCTATCTTGTGTTCGCCATCTTCTTCGAACTACGATTTCCTTCTTGCCAACCCCAAAACCCGGCCGGAATTTGTGAATAGTTAAACTCTTGTGAAAAATCTAGACTGTACTAAGCCTGTAAAGAGAAGGCGATAGGCGGATTGTAAGCAGAACAATGTCGTAATTGTCTAATTAAGTCTGTCCATTTATACGTTTTGAAATCCGTGTACATGAAAGCCAGAAAAATGGCATATTGAAACTCCCCTTTTTACGTGAACTGTACGATCATAACGTAGAAAACCAAAATGCCAGGCTATACCAACGTAAACAGATCATTCTAAAGCTGTTGTATTGAATATATATCACTAGGTATTTTGATTGCCGTGTTATTGTACTAGGGTTGCCGGTGACGGAAAATAAGTGGTTAAAATAATATTTTTATTGTGTAAGGGAATGAATGATGAGAGTTTGTACATGACAGTTTTTGACGAGTAAATAAAAGGTTGTTTATAACGTCGTATTTGGCAGATATGTCAGGGTCGATGACGGTGTTCATTACCCGTATGGGCTTGCCGGTAATTGTGTTGATTCAAGGAAAAGATAGGCAATGCAAATTTTTATATACAAATTTAAAATTAATCTTTTAAAGTTATAGTTCTGTAGATGGCATTCATCGTTGCAAATGCAGGTGGACTGCAGTTTACGAATGTAACATTTTCAATAACGTCGAATAATATTTAGTGATATAACAGTTTAGTCATGTTTTAACACATTATATTGTATTCGTTATTACTTTAGCGTATATTATATACCGTATCTTATTGTATTTATATTACTTACTTATTGTGTAATATATTGTGTAATATATTTAAGCTGGGGTTGAAGTTAAAATGTTGGAAAGCATGCAGCAACTTGCTTCGAAACAACCTTGAAAATGTGTTGACAAAATTTATTTATTATTTACAACTTCCTTGATATTGTCCTGTGATTACTATCTGCTAAACTACACTCTAGCTGGCTTCGACTTCACTGTTGACTTAACATCAAGCCGAGTTAGTATGCTGAAATACAATTATAATACCTTGCCCTTTGCAGGCTTTCTAACTGTAGTAAATCATATTACAGAAAAAATAATATGAATGCTGAATCTACAATTGTCACTGCGGTCATTAAATAAATTTTATTTGCCGCGCACAATAAAGGGGGCTTGAAATTGAATTGAAGTGCATCAGCGGTAATAGTATGTAATATCTGTATGCGACACCTCTCAATTGTCGCAAGTTGTACATTGCAGTCACATTATATACTATAATTGAAACTTTTAGTATTGGACGGTTACTTCAACAAGACTTTAAAATTGCTTTGTATCATTTAACAGAAGACACTATGCCTATCGTGAATACTGTTGGAAGTGGAGCAATTTCAATTATTTCAGATAAAGAGGTAAGCTTAGAAGTGCACAACTAGTCATGATCAGTGTTTTATTGTAAAGGTAAGAATGTTTTTATGTGTGCGACGATTATATTGGACTTGGATATTTTTATGGTTTATATTTATGAGGTTGTCATTTTTGTTTCTTACGATTGTATGTTGTTCATTGGCCAATTTAACTTCATTGATGAAAAAAGGAAGAATAATAGAGGTGAGGTCATATTGCATTGATTGCCGCAAAACTTAACTAACAGTTATTCTCAATTTGTCGTCTTAAGCATCTGTTGTTACGTTACTGCGTATCTCTTAAACGAAGTAAGAGTTAGGTTCGACGATTAGCACATTTTAATGATAATAGTTATGATTGTTAAATTTGCATTTTAGCTTATTCAACGAGGTATCTCATCGTCGTCTTCACAACACTCCAGTTTTACTGAGTCACCTTTGCCCTCCCCTGCTGGACTTCCCCAGCCAATTTCACGACCTCAGCGATCCATGTCCGCATCGTCTGGGACGTATAGCTCAGTTGCTGAACATGGGCTTTGTTCAGCGGGCAGTCAGTTGAGCAGTAGCGTGCCTCTGTATGAAAAAGCACCTGGATCAGGAAGAAGGAGCAGTAGCAGGGATGGAGATGATAGAGTAAGTTATGAGGCTATCAATTTTGGGCGGTTTTGATTACACTT
>JANTCA010027782.1:11389-22195 GCA_024741275.1 Chironex yamaguchii | reverse complement strand
TAACGCTTTTTGTAACAGAAGCTTTCGGGCTGGGAATGTATGAAGATGATTGCGTTGCTTCTTGAAAACTGGAAGTCGAAGAAATGTATTGTCTTGATGACGATCCGGTTTGTACCCGACTGGTAGTTGTCTGAACGTGTATTGATCTTGTAGGACTCAGTGATGGGTTGGAGTTGACGTTTTAGTAGCAGTGGGGTACGTTTGGGTACACCACTTTACTGTAAGGATGCAATACCATATTTGCACATTCATTGATGTCTGTGAAAGAAAATGCAAACAACCTTAACATATGTCCTCATCTACTATATGCAGCTACTTTGCGTCCAGGCCAATGTATTAAGTCTAATTTTTGAGAAGAACAAAAGTTTGTCGTTATTTAACCGGTCAATGTACTTGAAGAAACAACAAACGATCAAAGCTTTGAAATATGCAAGTCAATACGGGCTGCAGTCTTCCTTGACTCCTGCTTTCAAACTTATGTTATGCTGTCTATTTCTCTTTTAGACTGAAAGGATCTCTAAGAGAGGATTTCGGATGACAATTTTGCAATTTTGACGAGTGCATTCGAAGGCAAAGATTTGTGCAGAGAATGGTGTCTCATACAATCTTCCTGAACTTTCATTATGGCGATTAGCATATGTCTACGTCACAACACTAATGGTTCTATGGTGTTATGATGCTATGGGGTGCTTACCTGATGAACAAATCTATTCTGAATTCGCATTGACACAGAAGTAAATTAATAGATGTAATGTTCTATGAAGGATTACCATCGATCCCACCCTCCAGTCTCCCCTTCACTCCAACAAACCTACACTAATACCTAAAATAGTGCAAGTTTACAGTTTGGTTTGTTTCCGCCCAAACTTGTTCCAGGAGGTACAAATCATTGATGTCACAACGGCAACAACAGCAACAACAGCAACATTTGCAACCATAGCAGCAACAATGGTCTAAATCCTTGCTTTTTCCATCGAAGACAAGTAAGGAAATCTTGCGACTTCTGCAGCAACAGCACGATATTAAAAGTGGAGGATACGAATTCCTTTAGTATGTCTCCCTGCAATTTTTCAACATCGATCTTCTCTACAAGCTCCAAAAAAGCCTATAAAATGTAATTTCCTTAAGCATAGAATTGATACAAATAATGTTTTTAATTTTTTTTTCTTAACAATAGAGTGGAGGCCAATGCCACCCTGGGCCCTCGTCGACGCGGCTTCTGAGCAAGTTCTAAGCTGGACGTTTTCTCCAATTAAGTATAAGGTCGAACGTATCTTATCTGTAAGAACCTAACAGGTTTAAATGTTTATGAGTACGTTTCATGCTTACTGCATCAGTATATTCATACTCAGTAATACGGCAAAAGGTACTGGCACGTCTTTTACAGAGTTTTGACTCTATCAAAAACAGGACACTTACCTCTCGTGCATTCATTACTAACAGCAAACCATCCATGGCAACAGAAATATAGATATCGATTTTTTGCTATAGGTTCTCTATTGTAGTAGACATCTACTCTTGTTCAGTGGGAATGAATTACTTCAGTTTAAGAGGCAAAGTATGAGGACTAAATAAAACCTAACCATTGACAGACAAACAAAATGTGCTATGCTTTGTAAGTACGTACAAGTGTCAGTCTGGAGATTGATGATTTGAAAGTATACTCCGTCCTCTTCCTCAAAATAAAACAAGCCATCCATATCAAGTGAGCAATAACTTAATAAATGCCTTTTTATGATAACCTTCTAAACTTAGGTGCGACAGTATCTTGGACTAGTACGAACTACTTTATCACAGAAAGATAACAGAAACATTTACCATCTGACAGGCACTTGTACTGACCCAATTTATTCAAAGAAAGGTGTGTTTCATAATTTTCCAAACAGCAATGTGTTTGAAATAAATTTTGTTTGTTTGCGTGTTAAATTCATGAAGGGTATGTTCAATTGTGTTTTGAGTAGCAACACAGTTCAACTTTTAAATTCATTGAAAATAGTTTGATTTTATAAAGACTAAGAGTTACAATAATCAATTAGCTTTACCTTATCAAATAACATTTACATTTACCTTGCTCGTGTGCACCTCTCTATAAAGTCTCAATATATCAAAGCAGCATGTTCTGTAGTTATCATAGATGATTCTTGTTTGCCTCACATTATTATGTTCAACATACGACTTTCATCTCTGACACACATTTCGTCTAGAAGGAAAGTATTTAAAAATGGTTTTGTCTTGTTTTGATTACCTTTCTTTTAATCAGTGCCGCCGAGAGGGGGTAGCCGGGGCAACTGCCTTGGGAAACGGGCCATTTCGGGGGCCCGTAAGAAATTGAAGCTGTTTTATTTTGTTATATTTTGTAATGATATCAAAGTAAAGACTTAAAGTTATGTTGCAATTACCTACTGTTTCCTTTCTTAAGCTTTAGCACAGTTGACTTAATTCCGCATAGGCCAAATATCTTGTTTGAAAATTAAAAATGTTTGGAAGGGGGCCCGTTTCTATTAGCTACCCCGGGGCCTGTCCTAGCTCTCGGCGTCCCTGCTTTTAATAGTACATTCACTGCCTTTCAAAACCACATACTTTCAATCACAGAGACAAGATTACTTCAGCTAGGTCGATTGATGTTTCCTAACCAAAACTGCTTCTTTGAAATACTTTTAAATGCTTATTTAATCCCTTTACTATTTCTTGGAAATATTGCATCAACTACTGCCATAACAAAATTTAATCCTCGACACCTTACCTCATTTTTTACGAAATTCGTTGTCTTTTTTCGTGTACAAAAATAGTGCCCTAAATATGTCATACACTTTTAAAGAAACAATTTTTCTTAGTACAGCTGCCTACTGACCATACTGTCATACTGATCTTAGATTCGGTGATACTAAACATCTTACACTTTGGACTTGATTTTTATCTTATTTGTGTACCTAATGATTCGCACAAGTGTTAGAAAATTTTAAGTTTGTTTTGCATTAGGTAAAACATAGTGAACCTTTTACTACAAGTAACAAGTTAAGCCTTATTCATCAAAGGTTACCCTATAATCATGCAGAGTCCCTTTGAAGTTGACTTTATTTGCTATATAACTAATAGTAATAAAGGTAATGAAGGTAGTGTTCAATTTTGCTCAAATTTAAGTTGATGTTTAGCTCGATTTTGCGAGAATCTAACCCACTCGAACATGACCCTCGAAAACACTTGATATTACTTCCTTGAGGTCTGAATATTGATGAACGTCAATCCTGTAACAATAATGTGAAAGCTGAATTAATTTAATAAACGCCATTTCCACACAAAAATACGCTATAGTTTGCCCAACGGAAGCACCGAATACTTGTCTCATACAATTAACTGGATGGCAAAGTGCGTTAGATTTTTTATCACGATTAAATTGTCCTTGGTTTACGTGACTGTGTTATGGGACACTTTTTTGACATTGGGTCTAAATCCAAATGAAACCTGTCAAAAAACTGTTACATTAATCAATAAGAAAGTATCGAGTTTCTTAGTTTTGTCAGGATATTTATTTTGTTTCAGTCAGCTGCTTCATTTTTGAGGGAATACTAGAAACTCACACCTGAACAAGCATCAACATAACATGCTCTTGATCGTACCACTTGACTTTAAACGCGAGAAATAAGAGTTTACCACGCCGAAGTTCTTTACAGGCGGATAACGCAAATACGAAAAGATTTAAAATCAAATTTGCAAGCAAAGATTACAAACCCAGAGTACTTACAAACTGAAGATTATCGAAAAGATAGGACAAGCAGTGAAATTTATTAACTACCATGATCACATTGAATCAATACATTGTATTTAATGGACGAATTTCATATCCTATTCCTCTTAACATCAAAAACAAGGTCAGTAAAAACAATATTTTATCACCGTCTAGTCCTGTTGACTGCATCGGTAAACACTCTACTCCAAACGGTCCCTCATTAGATAGAAACATCTGTTATTTCAAGATTCCTGAAAAAGATCCGTTCTCTTTAGTCACGCAAAAACGAACTAGTCCGTTTAACGGTACGGTAAGGACTGGGGGATCAAATTGTTTTTGCTTCGTTCATAAGTGGTAACATGCTAAGTGTGAAAGATCGTTTCCCCTTAGATTCGTTTATGTGAAGATCACAAATTCTCTTATGCGGACTATAATTCCCTCTTTGGTCGAGAAATACGTTTAAACATTTGCTTAGCTAAAATAATATTCAAATGCATATATTATGGTTTGTTGTTTAAGAATCTCCTTCATCTTCTTACAAGCCTAAATTCGAGGAAAAGAGAAAAGCAGCTCACATACGCCAATCCATACATACGTGAAAATTTCAGAAAGTGACGAAGTGTTAGACACCCACCAGCATTTTCGAAAATAGTTGCTAGGCAAGAAAATATTGGCAAAAATCTTATCATGAGCTTTTGAAACAGTCATCGCACAGTTACTCCTCGAGTTTAGGGTTATTTACTAAAGGTCCTACACTTTCTTACTTTTATGTGAAATTAATGGATGTTTTTTTGTAACTTTCAAACAGACCTATTATCATAAAAGCCTCTTTAATGTTTGTGTATGTGAAAGCCATGACTCGTAATTAATTTGTGTCATACTTGTATTGATAGAGTAATCATTAGGTGATACATTATTAGACGTCTTATCGAATTATTTGAACCTTCTAATGAAGACAAGTGGACGGTAGTTCGAAGATTTCATCATTAGCATAATTGTACTCTTTAAGAGGTCTATTAACAGTGGAACTGAGTTATCTTCAATGCACAAAACTCTAATCAAGGTAACAAAATGGCTATAGAATGGAAGCTGGTATTCGATTTGATAACTTATTTGCCAATTAACGTTATTACTCTTTACCAACGCAGACATTAAGAATTCACCATGTTATCTACGGCTGATATACAATTTGACCGCCCGGCGTCTGACTTAGCTTTCACGCTAAAGAACTAAGCCATCAACAATTAATAATATACGTGCTACAAGATAAGAACATGTCTTGCAATACCGTATAATAAACGTCAAATGATATAAGGCGTTTCAGAACAAAACAGATAAAGAAGTCTCGTGTTTCCAGGCCCGGATTTTATATTTGTAAAAGTTATTTTGGAGAAATACAGATTCTTTACAATAATGAGCATATGATTCCAAACATTTTTCAAAAGATGATTTTGCTGGACAGAGCAAAACTCCAGCCTAAGAATTTACATTGATTTTCATTTCATAGGTTATTCCATTCAAGTGTACCCAAGCAAAAGTATTTTTTCAAAATTATCAGTCATTTTTGGTTGACACTTTCTCATGACTGACATCAATAAGTAGGACGTTGCCTAGCTTAACAAAAGTAATATTAGCCGTAAGCAGCTGGAGGGGTCAAAAGAAAATAAATATTCTTGTTAAGCTTTTACTGCTTTAGAGCTATTGCACTTCGAGTCGGTACTATTCCAATATTATAAAAGTCAGATGACTGAGAGCACAAACATAGCATCACTAATAAACCGAATGACTAACCGTAAGTATAGGTTGCATTTCAAAATTCTAAAATTCTAATGAAAGTCCACATAAAAATACGCTAACGACTTTTCCAAATGTCTATGAAAGCAATTAAGCACCCGTATATCCCACAGCTGAAGGAAGCAGCTTCGCAAGTGTTTCTCCTTTTTATAAAACACGCCATGTAACTTTTATAGAATAAGATTCAGTAACCTTTTTCAAATGAAGGAAGATTTTAACAAAATCTCCGTCAACCGTAGGTCATTGAAAATAGGAACAGGAATTATTCTATGATTATGACATCGGGGAGTCTAACCCGGGTCTCACCACTGCAAATCTGACGGCCATGTTCGACGTCCCCGTGGTCATAATCATACCTTAATTTCTGTTCTTAAAACAAGACCACTCTGTCGAATTCTACATTGAGAATAGGTTCAGGTATAAAAACGTGATACACTTTGACCGGATCATGCAAAACATGATATGTAATGTTCTCGAGAAAAAGACAAATGACATTTTTCTTACCCACCAGGACGAAGACCATTTGTTACCTTTACGCCCAAAATGACTAAAGCAAATGCAGCTTGCAGTATCACGAGTTTTGTCATGGTTGATAATGCTGCAAACCTCTCCAGTAATAAAAGACATTGAAAGAGGCTAAGGTCATTTGAATCGCCACATTTATAACATCAGAACAGATCATCATGTTATTGTTGAATGCATCTTGGTTTCGCATTATTACGCAACATCCTCATCACTCTTTAATCACAATAAATGTTATTCAATGTATCGCTTTATTATAGCTGTTATCGTTGATTCAGCTTTAAACCCACAGAAATCCGACATAGTAAAGGTATAGTAAATCAGATTCTCTTTTTGTATTTTCTTCCCTGCTGGACACAAAAAAATTATAATGTGCGTCGTAGTGCTGATAAATGAATTCCAAATATATTTGACATCAAATTAAGTAAAATTACATAACTCTTCTGGAAGAAACGTTTCAGTAGCTGCGTTAGTCACTTTTTGGAACACTTTAAACTTTTCATTTCAGCTAGCCGCTTGAGACTTCAGTAGATCTTCAAAATCGTGTCGCGAGTGTATTGATTACTTCTGAAATTATGAGGATTTAGAATGACCTTTCAATATCAAATTTCGTAGCAGTGACAGTCTGCCAACGTTTTAGGCTCCACAATCACCTAATCTCTCTCTTGCTCTCTTCCTCTCTCTCAATGTCTCTGAGTGTATAAGGTTTTGACGTCATACCAGATTTTGTGACGAACAAACTTATTTCATCATCATGGACTAGTGTCTTAGCACTCTTTCTATGTGGTGTTTTTCGTCTTTGGTGTCGTAATGTTGAAACTCATATGTCTGTGTGATATCCTTTTTATTTGTGTGATGTGGTGCAAGGAAAGATTAGTTACCTTAAGCGTTCTAGTCACTGGTTGTTCTAGGCACTGAGTTCAAGAGCATCCTCAACCTACCTCCTATGAGGTGCGCATAGCATTGCTATAAAGTAACTGCAATTTCTCGGATATAATAGTCTCACGGTGAGAGAAGGACTTTTCGAAACGTTGCTTAACTAGACTACTTGATTCACGACATCCTAACTTCTTCGGACGTATAAATCTCCACTGAGTCGACAGATGTAAAGGTCCCTCGTTTGTAGTTATTCGTTCCTTTCCAACCAAAAAGGTAGTTTTTTGATATTGGTAATGAGTAGTTAAGACCAAAGCAAGGCCAAGATTTAATGTCTATAATTTGGTGACAAGCCGAGGTGGGGTAGCACAGGACCATAATGCCTCCCTTGTTGTGCTCTTAACTCTCCTTTGTTATGTTCGGCATTTATTTGATTCATGTGTTAGGTTTGGATGTACTGTTATCATATCAATGACACATTGTACCGATACTACTACTTTTCTTACTCGTAGTCTCAGCACATTTATGTCCCCTAAAACCACACAGCCCAACGTTCACGTCGTAGGAGGATACAACATGAACAATGTAGTAGTTAGCTGGGAGAGGCGACACATAGTGTGAGTCCTACTCAAGGTCGTTACGATAACCATATAAGCTGTCCTGAATCGCCTCGAGACAACCTTGCTAATGTGGCATTAGTGAAGAAGCTGATGCCATGGCTTTGAATGGTAAGTGTGGCAGATGAACCTTTCAGCAAGTTAAGCATAGGTATATTAAAACTCACTGATGTTTACAGTGAGCTGGAGGACGTGCTAATGCAAGTCAAGTCAACAGACTTATTACTGGTCATGGGAGACATGATTGCCATGGTGGGAAGTGTGAAATATGAAACAACAACTGGTCCGTATGAGCTAGGAAAGCTGAACGCACGTGGTGAACAACTACTTCAATTCTGTACAGTCAAAAAGCTGGTCATTGCTAACACATTTTTCAAACAGCCAAAGAGACCTACATACACATGGAAAAGTCCAAGAGATATACACAGAAAACAGAAAGACTTTACAACAATGCAACACAGTGTGTAAAAACTTATCCAGGTGTAGGGAGTGATCACACACCAGTCGTGACAAGTATACAAATAAAACTGAGAAATATCTAAAGTTTAAAGAAAGCCATCCACAGACTACACTGCTTTGAAGGAACCAACCATACGTAAACAATTTACAGTGGCCACTCAAAACAAAAACCAAACCTGAACAAAGTATAAAAGAAGAGTGTGGAATCAGAGAATGGGACAGTTTTCAGCCAAGTATAAAAGAAAATCTGCAAATACAACCAACAAGGCCTATGCATAAGAAACAAAACTGGATGACAAATAAAGTCCTGCAGCTTATGGAACGTAGAAAGTCAGCCAAAAGTTATACCAAGGCATACAACAAGATAGATAAGATTATTGATAAAATGTGCAAGAAAAGTGGCCGTTAAAGAAATATGATGAGATCGACCGACTTTCAGAGCAGAACAAGACCCACAACATGCAAAAACATTGAAGGGGGTGTGTGGAAAAAGCAGTAGGCACTAGAAATGAAGGGGACATAAGGAATAAAGAAGGAACGATGCTCTTTGAAAGAAGGACATCAAGAGAAGGTGGTCAGAGTACATACCAGAACTGTTCAATAACGAAAGAGCAGACAAGCCACAGCTAATAGTTAAAACAGGTTCCTTTATCATTCCGCAGGAAGTGAACTTAAGCTTAAAGAAAATGAAAGATGAAAAAGTACCAGTATTGGATGGTATTCCCGCAGATCTTCAAAAATAACTGGGTGCCAATGGCATTACCACTCTTACTGAGATATGTAATAAGATCTATGAAACAGGCTCCTTTCCAAAAAGACCTTAAAAAATCAGTTTTTGTGACCTTACCAAAGAAACCGGTCTATAGACTGCTTTGATTTTAGAACAACAGGCTTAGTGAGTCATGTGACCAAATTGATGTTATATATTATTCTAAAAAGACTACAGAACAATTTATATCCTGAAATTTGTGAAAATAATATGACTTTAAGAAGAGCAGTGACCCCAGGTGAGGCAACATTTAGATTTCAAAACATCCTAGAAACATACTTAGCAAAACAGAAAGACATTCATGTATGCTTTATTGACTATGCAAAAGAATTCGATAGCGTTCAACACTCAGGGCGTATCGCATGCCTTTAAAGAATCGATGTAGTCGACAAAGGTATCTGCCTAATCACAAATCTGTATTGGGAACAAGAAACAATTGTATGGATCGATCAAGAGATGTCAAGACCTGCGGAAATCATCAAGAGGTGTGTTTTCTCTCCATCACTGTTCAACTTGTACACGGGGTTCATCTTCAGGAGCATAAAAGGAAAGCCAAGTGTCTTTTAGTGGTCAATATCATCAATCTTTGCTACGCTGACGACCTTGTAGTGCTTACAGAAAGTGAACATGAATTGCAGCTACTGCTGATGAAATCCAAGAAAAAAGTGCTTTGGGCTCAACGTGAATACGAAGAAAGCCAAAGTGATGATGGTAAACAAAAAAGTGAATATACCAAGGATAAGTGTGAAGTTGAATGGAGAGCAACTTGAGCAGGTCCCGCAGTTTACATGCTTACACAGATAGCTCAGACAATGAGATAACAAGAAGAATTGACATGTCTGATCCACTCTTGGGTATAGGACTGAGACTTGGACCATAAAGAAGTCTATATGTGAATAATTGGAAAAATGTGAAATGTGGGCCTACAGAAGGATGGCGAAAATATCATGGACTGAAAGAAAGATTAATGACGAGGTCATCAAAATACTGACAACTGAAAGAAAAATGATGGTAGTGATCAAGGAGAAGAAAGTTAAGTATTTCGGACACATCAAGAGAGGCACATCATTAATAGAACGTACCTTACTGGGAACAGCATCAGGAACAAGATGAAGAGGAAGACAGAGGACAACATGGATGGACAATATCATACAATGGATAGGCCTAGGAGTAAACAACATCAATGAATTGGTCCAAGATAGACAGGAGTGACGTATCCTTACAGCCAACCTCTTTGGAAGAGACAGCACATGGATTAAAAAGAAGATCCTTATAGTGAAGAAACGCGACACAGGAGAACTCCAAGCTAAAACAAGATGACTTTTAGAAACAAGGAGAAAAAAACTTGATGTTCTGTGAGGTTGTTTTTAATTACGCATCAAAAGGTATGAGGTTGCAACTAGTTGTTACTTGCGTCAGTTTGAATAGTGATACTACAATCTCCAGTGCAGGTGCATGGTGTAGGTACCTTTGTGCTGTTTAAATGAATGATCAATTCAGCAGAGCTATTCAGATTTATTGCACACCTGTGTGCTCCTAGTCATCAATTGATGCGTCCTCTAGAGTGTTGATGTATAGCGTTGATGTGTGTTAATTATGTACGTTTAGTCATGTGTATCAGATTCCGTCTGCACATGTAGTTCATGAAGATTTGCAGGAGCTAATCCCAATGGATATAACATCTACAAAAAAGGAATAATTGGGACACGACCCCATAGCCTTGACTAATGTGCATGTGGTGATTCTAGTTTCAACTAAGCTTTGAGATATATTTTTGTTAATACTAACTTTTGATGACAAATTAAGTAAAATGATGAAAAATACAAAAAGCGCACACCTTTGAATCCCCCTGTCCCTGAAACCATAAAAAATTTAAAATTTGCCCAAGGTCCTTTTCAGAAGACATATGGTCATCAACCCCATTGATTTACATGATTGCTTAACTTCAAAACCATGTTTTATCCTTAAAACAGTCCATGTCGTGCACAAAACTTGTTTAACTGCATAATCACATTTCATCATTTTAACGCTCCTAGTGATGC
>JANTCA010027782.1:0-11289 GCA_024741275.1 Chironex yamaguchii | reverse complement strand
TAATAAGTGTTTATCTGTATTGCCGTATTTCCTCCTTTCATCTCTCCCTTGGATGCACAAACTTGTTTAACTGCATAATCACATTTCATCATTTTAACGCTCCTAGTGATGCTAATAAGTGTTTATCTGTATTGCCGTATTTCCTCCTTTCATCTCTCCCTTGGATGCACAAACTTGTTTAACTGCATAGTCATATTTTCTCATTCAAACAGTCTGAGTGATGCACAGACTGGTATAACTGCATAACCATATTTTCTCATTCAAAGAGTCCAGGTGATCCACAAACGTTTTTAACTGCATCAACATATTCCCTCGTTTGAAGAGTCCCAGTGCTACACATACTTGTTTCTCCCTCTTTCTCTTTCTCTTTCTCTCTCTCTCTCTCTCTCTAGGTATCATGCCCATCATGGGCACAGGTGGTCATGGCCTTTCCACTTTCTTTGATCTTTTGCAGCATGTAGCATGTTATTTGTTTTCATCATATGATCTTCTTCCATGGATGGTAAAATCATTTGTCTCTGCCTTCCTCTCCTTTCTTCGATAGTAGGTATCAGCACTGTGTCACCTGCATATCTAAAATTATTTAGGTTTTTCCCACCTACGGAGATACCTTCAAGATCTTTGATTTCTCTTAGTATCATTTCACTATATAAACTGACGAATATCTGGGGGAAAATGGAGCCCTGTGGAACTCCCTTTCTATGCTGATTGACTCAGCTACTCTTCCACTCTGATTGCTGCGGTTTGTTCCCAGTACACGTCCCTGACAATTCTGAGGTCTTTTCCATCTAGATCTAGTGATGTCAGCATAATAATCGAATAATTGTTCCTGCTTTACCTTGTCAAAAGCCTTATAGCAGTCTACAAAGCATAGGTATAGATCTTGCTGCACTTAAATTGATCATTCTGCAAGTGTTCTCATCAAATATTGCATTTCTTGTGCTTTTATCATTTATGATTCCACAATTGTTCTTGCGAGATTTCTGGTTCGATCTTGCATCTACCTCTTATCATAATGATTCCTAAAATACTTTTATGATATGACTCATGAGACTTATTATTTGATAAAGCTCGCAGTCAACTGCACCAAGTTTCTTTTGTAAGGTTATAAAAATTGATCTACTTAGGTCTGTTGGAACTGAACAGCTTTCGTCAATCTCGTTTTAGGCGTCAGTTAGTTTTTCCATACCAAACTCTTCCAGAGCTAAAATTTGTTCTGTCTTTATTTCGTCTGGTCCTGCTGCTTTATTTTTTTTACATGCTTGTTTACCTTTAAACAAACCTTTGGTGGTACAGAATTTAAAAATAAGTACGTTTCTCTTGTAATGTCACAAATTTTCATGTCTATTATGACGTTCTGTACAACAGTGTGATTGTTCATGTATTTCAATTTGCAGCGAATTATATTGGCGAACGCAACAACATAAACGAGATCAAAGATAAGCTGACATCGGCTAAGTTTTCTATTTATCTTTATGAGTTATGCATGAACATTGCTGTTATGTTGAATTTATGCCTTTGTGGAATATCTCAGCTCAAAGCCAGCCACAGTCCTGTCATTGAAAAGGTATTTTAAAAGGAAGAAATTGAGAAAACGAAATTCTTTTGTCAAGATTTACTACATATATGTAGGTCAAGATGGTTAGGGGTCAGACCATGTCTTTCGTTTTTTGACGCATTTGGAGTTCACTGATACATCACTGAAATTGCTCAACGGACTGGAAAAGCAATAAATAATAGGCATCAATTTTATACTTGTTTATGACTAAAAAAACGTATGGGACTATATTCAATAACTCCACAAAACATACAAACGTGTTTAATTACAATTTGTCTGAGGTAGAAGGATTTGTTTTAGGCCATCCACCTTATTCACACTTTAGGGACACTTTTCCGTCACGGACTAAACTTTGGCTTTGACTTCCACTAACTGTGATATTCATACCCGTTTTCTTTCTCTATGACTTATGAATGTTCCTACCTCTTTGCCCCAGTTCTTTCTTCTTTCTGTGTCTTTCCATGAATCTATTCTTTCTTTAGTTGTTGTCCTTTGTCTCTATTTTAATTGACGAGGAGAAAATGAAAAACTAAAGCATTATTGGAAAAGTCCAAGTGAAAAGTCGAGCTCTTTCTGCCTACAAATACCCGGTTTTCGTGTTTTAATGTAGACAGATTCCACACTTAAGACGGAAGTACGATCTAGTTATTCCAATGACACAAAAATATGAGTAATGTCGCAAGTTTTCAAGGCAATCTTTCAGTTTTGTTTAAGAAAAGGATTTTCAAGTTTATCAAATGCAAAGTCTACCGTTAGACGACCTTGGTTTTCAAGTAAAATGGTGGCAAATTCGTACTAATTACGACAGTAGCCAAGTCGATAAATCATATGCACAGCAGCCAACATGTTTCAGTTTAACCTTGTGTTAAATCATAGTACATTTTCATTTTCATTTGATTGACTGCATCTTATAAACCATATCCTTATGGTGGTTAATGACCTTTAAGCTGAAGCATCATTTCTCGATTACAAGGAAGTACCTCCAAGGCATTGGCGTATCTAGAGCCCCATTTGTGAGAAAGGTGCACAAAAAATGAAAAGAAACTGGTAGGAATAACCTAATAGCTTGGATCTAAGCCCAAAACTCCGCGTGTATTCTCATGTTGCATACGCCGTTGTTCCAAGTTGAGACCAAGCCGTGTTTGCGTCGAATTATTTTTTTATTAAGAAACCCGTTTACATCCAGTAAAAGCAGACGCAACGTGATTTCATAGACGTAAAATTCAGTCATAATATAAATTGTATTATAACATGTGAAACAAAAGTTTACTGTGTAAATAGATTTGGAATGGTAAGAGGTCTTACATTTCTGTTTATTAACTTTATTAAGTAGGGTGGGTATTTAAGAAAGTTTTCAGTAAGGCAGATTATATATTTGATGGTAAAGGAGGCGTGATGGTAGACTATTTAGACCAGGCAACAGCGAGGCGCCCGCGAGTAATGCTCTCCTTAGTATTTGTTGATAGAAACTTTTTCAGTGAAACGATGTGTGTTTACGTTACCTACTACATAAAAGGAATCTAAAAGTCGTCTTTGAAAACATGTTCTGCCCAATTGACAAATGACACATTAATAGAGATAATTTCGCAGTTTTTGCTATATTCTCTTGGTATTACTTGTTATTTTTAGCAGTTTCTATTTAAATCTATATATATACTATTGCCTATTAGCATTATAGAAAAGCTGCCTTTCAGGGACAGAATTAGCTTAAAGAAATAAGAACTATTGTAGGCCGTGTTAATGTTAAAAATTATATACACGGGTGAAAATGGATTTTAAAGTATATTACACGCATTAATAAACCTTAAATAGTTAAAAATGAAACGATTGAAATGTGGCCAATAATACGGTCATACAGTCAGAGATCAGTAAAGAACATGGTAAAACCAGTGGCAAAAATTGGTAAAATTTGTGTTTAAACTACAACCGGAGAAGATTAAACACAAATTACTATTTATTACGAATAGGATTTAAAATTACTTGGGTGAGATTCAGAAAATGGTGGAATTCAAATATCCGTTGTCAAAAAATTCAGTATTAACCCTTGCGTTTTAATTGGTTTCTATATTACATTTGAACGGTCTAAGGCAATTTTTGCTTAAAAATTAAGGCCTCTCAGTTTTCGGTGAATCGCGTAGGGGTTTTTTACTAAGCAATTAAACAACAATAGGAACTTTTGAAAAAGGCAGTGAAAAAGGCAATAGCTGCCCCGTCCCACACAATAGCAAAAAGGCAAGGGTAGCGACTACCTTGGTGCTTCTTATTTAGGTGTTTTTCTTAGAGACTGAATGTCAACAAGGGTTGTTTGATTTGTTATTTCATTGTCATGGCCTATCACAAAAATTTGGCAGAAGAACATGGATTTTATCTTCTGTCGTCAAGTATCATACCCTTAGTTACAAGGAAACGGTGCTCACAGTTTAAGGAAAATGTTCGACCAAATAAAAGTTGCCTAGTATACCATAAACTATGCTAATACCGTATTGCTTTCTTTCCGTATTTTCAGATCGACAACTATGTCTGTAGCCATCGGATTTGATATCGGTTGTGTGATCAACTTTGAATTTCCTGTTTAAATTTTGATCGCAACACATGATACTATTCTAGTGCATCCAAGGAAACAAGGTTGGAGCGCTTTATAGAAAGGAGGTCTGTGAAGCAAAGTTAAATATAACAAACAATAAAAATTAACAAGACCATAAAATTGACAAAGCGTGCAGATTGATGTGGAAGGAGACAGGTCGGGGAGTGGAGTGATGCCATGTTGATGGATTCGATGGTGAAGAAAATCAAAGGATGGAGAACGAAACTGACAATGGGAAAAGTTGATCACAATGCCATTATCGTTTAAGCACTGAAATACAAGTTGAAGATGATAAACATGTTGAAATACAGAGGAACTAGCAACATGAGGGTCGTCATTAGCACAAGTCAAGACCATGCATGTTCTATAAAGTGCTGAAATGTCTGTGCAGCATTACGTAGATGAAAAGGTACACAGAAAAATTCAAAAAGACCTAAATGCAGATGCAGATGAAAGTCTTTAGGACATTACAAGGCTCTACTGGAATTTGGTAGCAGGCACACTCCAGATCAGTTTTGAGATAGTGATCAGGGAAAGTAACTCTGTTGAGAGCTCTATAATCTTCACAAGGGCACCAGCCACCACGGTCTTTTCTAGAAACCAAGTTTAAAGAAGAGGACCAAGGACTGCTAGAAGCTTAACTGATGCCAAGCTGCAACATGCAGTTGAACTCATCTTTTGCTAATTTAAGTCGATCATGAGCAAAGCGTCAAGGACGAGCAATAACAGAAGGCCATAAGTGGTAATATGAAAAATGACAGACTGTATAATCAAATTTACCTGGTAACAAGGATTACTTATGGCAGTTCATTGTAGGAGAAGCTCAAGGTAAGGTGTTGCAGCAGTAGGAATCAAAAACATTGTTCCAGTTCACCCTTTTTGCTCAATGCAGTGCTGCAGTACCACTTGAATACATACTACAGTGTTGACTCATAATATGTTACTTGTATTCTTCATGATTTTTGTTGGCGATCTGGTAACAACTTGCAATAGTACTACAGTATCACATATTCCATGCGAAAAAGCAAGAAAAAGAATGACATTGTTTTCGACTTGGCTAAATTTAAGACTAATAATCCCAATTTAAAGGAAAGGATTGCATTAAAGAAGCAAGGCATAACTTCGCCTGTCATGTTTGACGAAATAAGAGAGTGCAGTTATGCCAAAGAAACCTTGAAAGTGTCTAAGGATAGTGGGGGTAAGATGAATGTCTTGGAATACCCTGGGGTAGCGAAAATAATTTCTAAGAATTCAACCTTGGTGGACTTGGTCTTGCCACTAGCTCTACCAAGCATGGAATTCTGAGCACACTGGCATTTCTATTTGATCCCTTAGGGCTAGATAGTCCTGTTTCAGTTCCCCCTAAGATTTGTTTCATGAGTTTTGCATCAGGGACCTTACCCTTCCTAGAGGTGTGCTGGAAAAGATTATAGGAGACCGTTTCAACACAGAGCTTCAGAGCAAGCACGTTTGTATATTGTGGCATAGTTTATCCTGTTTGTGAGAGCAATACAGGCATTCATACCCAGTTGTTGTGTGCAAAAACCAGAATTGTGCCACTCAAGACACAGACTATCTTTATGTTTGAGTTAATGCCAGGCCGTATTTTAGTGAATTTAATGGAAGCAACCAAGAGGGCCCCTAAATTCTAAGTTAAATATAGATAGAAAAAGATTGTGGCTAGATAGCAAGACAGCACTTTTTTTGATTTATAATTAAGGGGAATGAAAGACATTTGTCTAGTACAGAATAATCTAATTTTGAAGCTTTCCTTTAAATACGACTTGGGGCATGTGTCAGGTAAGTACAACCTTGCAGACATTGGTTCCAAAGGGGCGAGTACCGGAGTACAGTTCATCTCATATTTCAGTTTTCTCATTAGTTCTTCTGAACTAAAAGTATATTTTACTTTACTTTGGCCTTTGCAATAATGAGCATACTATTTATCTAAGCGTTGTATCGAACTTAATACCGGATTCCACTGTGTTTCAAAGACCGAAATAGTTAACGTAGAAATGCTATATGTGAAATTTTGTGTCTTCTGTAAGAACTTTTCATCCATGTCGATTCTCAGCCTCTCAGAATGCCAAACACGTGCGGTACAAAGTTGTCTTTTTTACGAGTCAAGTACTATGTACTTCTTTAGGCTTTAAGCTTACTGGCTACAAAGGGTTGACTCTAATCGATAATAAGCAAAAGACAGGTTCTTCCTCATATAAGCTTTCAGTGCTATTGACTGCGATAAGAAAGCAAAGTGAAGGTGGAACAGTCGTTATTCACACGTGTCACAGGTAATTAATTCAGTAACTAAATCGATAACTGGTGTGAACCATATTTTCATCACAAAAATGGAGTTACACAACCGTTAATTCACGACAAATCCATACAATATTTAAACAGGCAAAGATTCAAGACCAACAACGCAACCTCCTCGATAAAGTCCTCTTTTGTCTCACATCTATAGGGAATAAGGATACTCCCAGTTCCACTGACATTTATGCTCATATGATATTAAAAGCCAATACCATCCTCTGTTTTAGAAGTAGACAATGAAGATGCTCGATATCTTAGTTTGTTTACAGATGCACTTGATATAGTAAGCGACTAGTCCAAAAACTCCTGTGGGGTCATTAGGTCCAAGAAGGTGCACTGCAGTAATTTCAGCAGGGATTCTCAAACATTCTTTAAAACCCAAAGAAGAAACATTATTTTATGTAGAACGAAACTGCTACCCTGCATTTTACTTATGAAAATCATGCTACACCTCCTTACGAAAATTGTTAAAATATCCTGTGGTTTATAGTTTGTCTGTTGATTTTAAGGAATATTCTAGGCAATGTTAATATCTAAATAGACTTTGTAAATTATTTAAACCATGAGCAAAATTTTTTAATTTGTTCACAAGCACTTATTTATGCCTAGATCTGCTTCAGTCAGTTAACACCTTCTATACACAATCAAGTGCCACCTTTTAACATACACTCAAGACGATGCAGTATTTATGACTGCACTGCTACAGTATTGGTGAATTATACTGAATAAGGGGAATCTGAAATGTGAATCTGAAAGACAGTAATGGACGAACCCCTATGTAGCAGGTAACCTAGATTTTAGCCTTTCGTTATTCCAAGCGATCATGAGTTGCAATTCTTTGGTAACCTTTTCTGGCTCTCGATCCTTTGATAAAATAAGCTCCTCCAACAATTAAAGCAGTACATGCTATTCCTGCCAAGAAGTATGTATATTGAAACGGCAACTGTGTCCTTGAATCTTTCTTGGAACCTATTGCAACAGAAAAACACAAATAATTTGACTTTAGTTCTTCAGGGCAAAAGTAAGGAGCATGCATGCTTATATGATAGACAAAGGGAACACACAGTGGGTAGTATCATGTCCAACAATATACACATATCTTGAAAACTGTTCCAGTCAATTAGGAAAGTTATTGATCTTTATGGAAGCTGTAAATATATTTGTACATTTACAGCAGTTTTGAAGAACATAATGGTCTATCCACAAACTTCTTAACCTTATTAGTCATGATAAGGATCTTGCAGGTCAAAAATTCGTAAATTGGATCGTTGTCTACTTCAAAAAGGCGGTAAAGACAGAAGTTGTATGTTTACTAAATATATACTAGTAATACTAGTAATATATGGTCCCAGCTTAAAGGCGTGGCCAGGGTAAATAAGTGGGAGGCATTTATAGGGGTCCGGGGACTCCATCCCATTATTGGTGGCATATCCTTTGCTTTGGCTTGGAATGCATCTCTCTATATCGTGGTTGCCACTACAGATCAGGAAATTTGATCTTTTTGTGATAGTTATTCTATAAAACAGAGCGTTAAAGAATCCTGAGGACCACGGTTCGTCAAAAGTGGGTGGAATTGCCCCCTCATACCTCTCGATGACCATCTACATTTTTATGAATCACTGTTCACTCGTTGCCCAACACAGTTGCTCAGGTAACATAAAACATGCAAATTGTTGCCGGATTGTCCCTTTGAATGTTAATTTATATGTGAGCTACAAGGATTCTCCTTTTAACTTTGACATGAGAATAAAATCCAAGAATAATAACCACAAACAATACAAGAATAATACATCATGTTCGGTCAACTGTTCTTATACTGTCATCACGTATCCATTGCAATGGCCAACATAAACTAGTATCACATCCTATTAACTTAAGAATTATCTTACCCAAGAGTTTTTCATCAAGTTACTAATAAGATGTCTACATCAAACGCTTTAGTCACGTAGTCTTCTCTTACAGTTTTTCTAAGAACTATCTTAGTGATCTTTCATTATTTCCTGTGGACCTATGCAATACCCTTAGCTTCGCAGCTCGTTCTTTGTCTTTCTTTCTTCATTTCTGTTCTAGATTCTAATTTCAGTATTATTGTCCTCGGAGGAAATCTGAGTCTAGCCTACTCTAATCCCGAAGTTTTCTTCTCTTGTTTAGAGAACATAAATCAAAGGTTAATTCCTTTCTCAGCTAATCAATATATTTTAATGATACTCCCCGTTCTTTTCTTCTCTACTTTTCTCTCCTTGATTTACACTTGGATTTAGTCAACAACAATCATAATCTCTCCGCTCTGTTAAATAGCATTTTCATTTACCACATCCGTTAGGGAACTTACCTTCGATATTATCAGCTATGGTTCTTCTCTGCCGCTTTGAGATTGGTCCCTCTAATAGTGTATACGTCCTAGTTTCACCCTGTTTGACATCTCTTGCTACACGATTAGGCGTACTTTGACAACCACGGCTGCATCGTGATTTAGGATTCGATTTGTGACAAGCAAGAATGTCACAGTGAATGTAAACATTCGGGAAACTTTCAAGAAACCTAAAAGCTTCGATGTTAAATCTTTGAACGTTGCTTAAACTGTATTTGTACTGTAATGTATCATCCTTCGGACACCTAGCAAGAGAAAATGAAATTGTTTATTATGCCGGACAACAATACTTCAAATGTACTTAGCCAAGTGGTCAGTTCCCTGATGGAAAGCGAATTCCGACAGAGGAACCGATAACGGGAGAAATAAGTCAGTAGAAGCTCTTAGTCAACAAACTGAGAACTTATAGAATTCACCGTCAAAGATGGAGTGCTTGTTTGTTGCTATTGTCACTTTTTATCTTTTAAAAATCAACATATTATGGTAGTACTAATTATGGTAGTGTTATTATAACTATTATAGTATTTCAAAGGAGGGTTCATTTCCAATTTCTTTTTCCGTTATTTCATCCCTGCATTTACCATATTACAAATAGTGAAATAATCGTGTATGTTTTATTATAGTTGTGTCTATTGGCTCATTATTTGAAAACCAAAGTTCTTACTGTAACAACAAACTTCATACGTTATTTGCCAAATCATTATCTGCACCAAAAAGCAAACTCCGTTCCATCCCACACAACTAAGCTGTTTCACTAGGTTCTTGTTGTTATTAGCAAAGCTTTATACAGATAGACGGTCATATAGATAGAAACTGAAATAAACAAACAGACAGACAGACAGACAGATGTATATACAAAGAAAAGGGATCGAAACGAAGTGAGATGAATTTATATGGATATGAAAGAGCTTAGCAAATTGTGTGTGTTTTCCTCAGACGCCAACTTTACCAAGATTCTTGAGCTTTTAGTATACCTTAGATGCTTAACTAGATATCCCATGCTCACCGCATGTGTTCGGTGGTTTACGGGCTTGAGAGCTCCCTTCATGGAGTAAAAATGTCAATTTTTAAGTTTGCCGTCGTGCAAGGCAGTGCTTGTTTAAGTATGTGATAGGCGTATTCACATATATTGATAATTATAGATATCGCGAAATAATATGACCCGTCTTATCAGTTGATCTACAACAAGGTACAAAACCATAGATTTCTTCATACAAATAGGAAACTATTTACATACTCATGTCTAGGTGTAATTACTCACCCTCCATCGAGAAATACATAGCGTGGGCCAACCCCCTGTTTCGCTGAAGGAGAGCCAAAGCATTTGTCAAGAAACAAGACCAGATTTGCGTCTTCTGCTTGTACCTTCACTTCAAAATAAAGTCTATCTCGAAGTTCCACTTTAACCGGAAATTCGTTGTGAGTATAGGCCATCCTGTATGAGGCACCATGATAATATGAGAGCTGAAAGGTGAATTTGCCAAATCCATCTAAAACACAAAAAATGCACCGTAAATTGAACGAATCGTGTGTTAATTCTAGAATTCTACGATTCAGTTATGTGACGCCAAACATATTTTCTTTCGCCTCTTATTTATGCAATTCTACTTAGATCTATATTTAAAGAGTGCAAATTGTCTCGATGAGTCTATAAATACGGTGGTGATATAGAATGACTGATGATGATAATGACGTTTTTGTGCATACTATTCCTCGACAATACATTACAGGTCTGCTAATTACTTAAAAGAGACACCCAGACACTGATAGTACACGCTAAAGGGACTAGAAACTATCCAGACGGAATGCATAGAGAAGACTACCATAGGAAAAATGTAGTCTTGCCATATAAATAGATTTAAAATACGTGACAAAGTACATATAGAAGATATTCTCGCCAGGTTAACATTTTGGGGTTTTCCCACTTCATTGAAAGAAATATAATAAACATTTCACAAAGTTAAAACTGACTGCCAATGGTTGCAATACCACCAATAGCAGTCAAGTTTAAGTTGACAAGCTTCATATAATTTTATATTTACAGTTGGTTGCACACTTTTTAGTATTTCCGTTCCTTTCTTTTTGTATTTAAACAACTATTAGTTCGAGAAAAAGAGATGAAATATTCTTTCCGCTTTTAATGTGTATGTCTGGAGGAAACAACGTGCATGCACATTAAACGATCTCGAGAAAAATTTGCATGCACATTAAACGACCTTGAAATTTTGCAGGAAAAGAGCAACGTTATTGATGATAGCATCAAACCTCTGGTTAAATCTCAATTAAACAAGATGGACATGGTAGTCAGAAGTAAAACGTCGAAGTATATGGGTAGTAGGACAAGCCTAGTATAAACCATTGGTTATTTCATTCCATTCCATTCCAGCTTCCTCCCGCTTAGTGCAGCTATTGTGGTAATGCTCCACTCTTGACAAACATATAAAAAATATGTATATATATAAA
>JANTCA010027771.1:0-22196 GCA_024741275.1 Chironex yamaguchii | reverse complement strand
GACTACCAGTAATTTTGTAGGCAAAGCCAAAACATGAAGAACTTAGAACTTAGGCGTGTTGCAATGTAAAATCACATAATACATGAGATAGAGACTAAATCGAAACGAGGCTAAAACAAAACAGAAACAAAACAGGGAAGTCTACAACATGCAGTGTATGGGTTATGCAAGTATCAGAAATTAAAACATTGGTTAACGTCACTTTTGGCCATGAGTGGGGCACCTAGTTAGTACTAATACAGTTGTTAGGTTAAGAAATATGCTTGTTTAAGTAATTACCTTTTCTCTTGGCCTTTGTGAACTGTCAGAAATAGCCTTGGTTTCGAGCATATGGGAATACCATCACAAGATCTAACTATGGTCTGGTATCTCTCGAACTTAACCATTACAGTTGGTATGAATTAATTCTGATGTGAAAACCCTGAGTGGTGTAGTCGTACTGTCTTGTTACTGCAGAGTGGTGTGGGGCACTGTAGAATAGACCATTTCAAGTTTACTGTTACTGTTGGAAAAATAAAGTTTTTCCTTATCCCAAGGCTTTACTAGTGAAACTAGGTAACCACAGTAGCGTGGTGCCTTGCTTGCCATAAAAAGGTTCTTACTGAGTGTGATCATATCAATGGTTGCCTTTTACCATGCTCACAAGTAATCTCATTGTGACTGTTTGCCTGTCCACTAACTGGGGAGCAGTCCGACACGAGTTTACTATATCGTCCCAAACTTCCGTGGTTATGAAAATACGTGGTTCCTGACAAACGATAATGATTACAACATTACACTCCTGTTGCTACGAAGTGCCATAATCACAGGCATTGCTTGGATGTCCTTGCTCTTGACTATCTTCTTACTACTTGCAAGGAAGGTGCTTTAGATCTCTTTGCGCCTCTCAGGTGTTCTTTACACCTCTTATACCTTCAGTTATTAACTTGTTATCTCTGTATGATTCCGATAGCATTGGTAAGACTTCATTTTTCTGCAAATATATTTGTCCTTGACAAATTCGATATTCACCACGAAGAGTGGCTTATATTTGTTTATGGCACCAATGCATTTTGCAATGAACTCACAATTGCGATCTCTCTTAACCATTTTGTAATGTTTCGGAAAGTGATTGTAATCACAATCACTTTGTAAAGCTGTTAGTCTTAATTTCAAGCCAGATTACGGCAGTGACGAAGCCAGCCATCTGAATGAGGGGATGGGGGTAAGATTTTAGCGGTTTCAGGAAAAACTTTTGAAACTACGCCCTTTTTCTCTGTTACAAAGCACCCTCCTTTGTACCGGCAAAAATCTCTTTAGTTATGAGAACGATGAAGCCTTACAAAATGACTACAACTTGGCAAACGCTTTTGTAGTTATAAAGTCGGAATATCAAGAGTAATCTTTTGGAATATTTGGGGGGACTAGTCCCCTCTATTCCACTCCGTAGCTCGGTTAGTAGACCTTGAGCAGTACATCAATGATCACATATCCTCGAATAAACGTGGCTCTGGTGATGTCAGGTGAATAACCAAATGTAATGATAAGCCGTCATTTTAATAAGCCTGAGTTCTTGACAGCATCAATGATAAAAATGAGCACTTTGCTCATCTACTATGTTGTCAATCTATTCTTGATGACACTAGTCATCCACTTTTTTGTGCACATTAATAAGCGCTTATTATGCTGTCATATTGTTTTACTTAAAGTTGCAGCACTGTTCGATCCACCTAAAGCTTATTGATTTATTGCATATTGATGTAAAACGATCTTCGAATTGAACCAGACGTCGTTGTGGCAAAACCTACCTACCAAGAGTGTTGCATATTATTACAATAGATGCCATGAGAATATTCATCAATTAATTCCCCTTCGAGTAGCTATTTAGCATGCTAAAAACGTGTATTTTCAGAGTGCGTGAATCTGGAAAGAATATTTGCATGTCAAAAAAAGAGTACAATTCGCTAACTACCTGATCTATGATTAGCGAAAAGATACAGACACGAGGAATCAACATTGCACTGAAATGTCAATCATATATTATAATCAAATTTGGGATTTCTTAGCTGATACGTCCAAATGGATAAACAAATGATACAAACTGAGGACTAGAATTTAAAAGATAAAGGGGAGACCCTTCATAGCAATCAAAAACATTAGTCTATTTAAAACTGGATAATGTGCTCAAAGGAATACCTTACCTTGGATACTACCGTTGGAAAACGTGCAGGCGGCATAACCCACATAAAGCTTGCAAAAGTAAATGTTTTCAGGTGATTATTACCATCACCAATTTTTGTTTCCAGGCCAGTAATGAATCCTTCTGTTGCAGGTTTAAGAACAATTGTTCCTGTACTCTTTCTCAATTTATGTTTGCAACATTGAAACAAACCACTATTCTCACGCGATAAGTCTCCTTCATTTGAAGCTTGCTTGTGTACATTCTAGAAAAGAGAAGGCAATTACTCACAAATTCGAACCTACTTACACTGTTGACACATCATGCCAAAGATTGCTTTTTGTCCCTTACATCTCGAAAATAAGATATTTCTCTACCATCTTTGTCTTCTGGCAAAATTCTCTCGAAAATATTATCATTGCTGACTTTTATAAGACATGGATATTTTAAGGCCTTCAAAACTTTCGTGCATGGTTGCCCTTCCACATATCTGACAATATCTACCTTAGAAACAAAGTTAGCTTGAATAGCTTTCTTCTTCCTACTAAATAATGCAATTGTATCACAATTCCGTTAAAGTATCCATTCCTATAGTGTGGTGTGCCCAACACAGGGCCTGTGGAACATGAGTGCTGTTGCCTAGTGTGGCGCAGATTGCTTTATCTTTCTCGCTTCCAGGTTCAGTCGCCATCTTAGCTCAGAGAAGTGAAAAAGGAGGCATTCTGTAAACCCTCCTTTGTTGGTTCGAGTGGTCCCACTGATCAAGACTCTCAAAGTGCCTCCGCGTGCGCACCACGGGCAACTGGGTACCTTGCGGCCTCAGGCTAAGTAACTAATGTGAGGGATCTCGGAGCAGGTTGAGCCCCAGAGATGCAGTGGCCAGGCCCACTGGCGTGTGGATACGCCCTGGCACTCACTAGTCAACCACCCGCTGCCTTGCTGGTAGAGTCGCTTGAGGCAAAGGCTGAGAGATGGAAAACTCTTATATAAAACCACCTGCTGCCTTGCAAGTTGTGCCTTTTCAGGCAAAGGCTAAGAGAAGGCAACTCCGACTTCAAATCCGCAGGCTCAGCTCGCCCGGCTGACAGTACCTAAAAAGGGCTCCAGCTATGGGTCAAATAGCAACAGTCATTAGGTAGCAACGATGACTTTGTCCGGCTTGAGGAGGACTCTTCTGGCCAAGGGCAGGCTTGACATTGTTAGTTGAACTCTTTCCTCGTTAGCTATGTTGACCTGTCCAGCCGTCGGGATACTTTGCTGCTGCTGGAGTCGTAGGCCACCAGCCCAGATGATGCTGATAACTCCTGCACAAGGTTACTGGCATCTAAAACTACTGTGCGGGCTCGTTCTACGACGGGCTGCAGGATGATGGTGTTATCAGCGTAGTTGGCAGGTCTGAGTGGCCGAAAGCTGATAGTTGGTAACTACACTTGCGCGGCTTAAGAGTGATGGTCGTGGATTCACTGAGAACGGCAGTAGTTCAAGGTCCTTCCTGGCTGACCAGGCAGCTTGCCTCTCTCCGAGGACACTTCTAGAGAAGTGAGATAAAAAAGGTTCGCCCACCCTAAACCTGGCTGGCTGCCAACGGTCAGCGGGACTCCATTTCTATGATAGGAAACTATGAAAGACAGCAAAAAAACATGGTCAAGCTAACCCCTGGCAATGTTCCACAGACCACATCCTCATTTATTCCAACCTGAAGCTGGAACATAACATCACAAGAAGGAAAACTACATCCACTCTCCTGAAATATTCAGATGTCTCAAAGCTCAATGGCTCCAAAGTGAAAGTGGCTTACTCTTATTACTCTTAGGAGTGACTGACATTATTATTACAATTCCTTAAAAGCACTCCAAACGAGGAGGTCAAAGAACTTTAGAAATCCACAAGTGGTTTTATTTTAAAGTTCTTATGATGCCAATTGCTTTTAAACAGAGACTAGCAATTGAATATTAGTGATACAAGGCAATTAATAAAAATTATGCTACTACACTTAGTGTCGCAAGAAACATCTTCTACTCTCTTCTGAACATCAGCAAAATGTAGCATACCTGGTCTTGATAACTGACACCGATGGGTGTCCTGGAAAGAAGAAGACAACGTTCGGTACAGTGGATTACTGTTAGAAAGATAGTACACTGAAAGTAAAGCAGCTTTCTCGTCTTGAGCTATGACATTTATTATTCTCAACTTGCCAGTGAGGAATGAAATCAAGTTGAGTTAACTATTAAATGCATTTTTCGGTCCTCAAATACGACTTGTTTATACTCTTAGTTTTCGAAAGCAATAAAAGATTATAAGCATCCTGTCACTTTCCAACCGCTATATTTTTTTAATATAGAAGAGATGAAATCAAGCCCCTATTTTTGAAAAATAGACTAATTGCTTACTAGATTCTAGTTAATTTAAATTATATTTTGGTAAAATGGGGAAAACAGGGTGAGGAACGTCATCAAATAGGTGGTCATCAATTATGAGAGTAAACATCTCTTGCTCCGTAGATCTAGAGAGATGGAAGAATTTGATACTGCGTAAAACAAACAGTCTTCCTAGATTTTAGATAATGACAAACAGATGCAAATTGGGCAAGTCATTGCATGATAGAAGTTGAAAAATATTAAAAATTGAATAGATCAAACCTTCTCAAAAGCATGGTCAAGTGAATAATATCCTTGTGTTTGTAGCAAACGATATCTTGAAACGATATCTCGTGGAGAGATTTCTTGCAAAGTTTGGACAGAAAAGCTGTATCCTAGTGCGTTGCATTGAAAAATGTTTTCGTGAAGCATTGCTTAAAAATAAGGTGTTATAAAAGAATTATGGCATCGATTGGCAATGTATTAGACCATTATGAAGAAAGCGTAATTTGCAATGATGTCAAACACCAAATTATGACATCTCAAACTTCACTCCTGAGAAACAACATCTTAGTGTCTTAGCGGTCAGCTCATTCTGCCCGGAAATCATAACGTCGTGGCACAGTCACCAACCTACAGTATGGTTTGTTTATTAGAGTTTAAATAATTTCCCTTTTATTTATACAGACTTGAAATGGTCGTAATTCAAAGGCTATAACACAGTGAAAGTTTAGCGAAGCTTTCATGAGCAGCAAAAATACATTGGTCATCTTAATCAATGTAACAGAATGATGCCTGTAAAGAGGTACAATGCAAAGACATAGAACAGGGTTCCTGGATGCCTTAACAAAAGAGCTTAAGAAACGAAAATGCTTTCAAAGCTGCTTTAAATAATTGTGTCTACTTAATCAGTGCAAACATGGCACATAAACAACATTTGCAACAAACGTTTTACACTACATTCTTCAGTTAATGAATTAACTACCATACTTAGTATCAATAAAAGGACTTCAAATGTATCCTAAGTTAAAAAAATATCTATATTAGTTTTAGAAAGTATTCATATTGTTACGTAACAACACATACCACCATTAAATTGATCAGAATGATCCTTGTAATAAGTTGATAATTCTTTTTCAGCATCCTTTGAACGATCTCTTTTTACTCCTGCAATTTCCTATCAGATACTTTTAATAAGCTGGTTTATGTATCATAACATCCATTTGTATATTTTTGAAATGTAAAATAATGACCAGCTCTTAATCTTTGCAGGGTATAAGACTAATAATAATTGAAAAACAACAAGAATAATCAACACAACTTTTTGAGTCTAGCGATTGGCCTTGAATTGTACCTGTAGACAATTGCTACATATTTCATGAGTTGTCAATCTCATTCAAATCAATAAAGGGAGACTGTTGTTTTCTTAGCATGTAGAGACCACTAAGAAAAATATAAATTGTGTCTTTTTTTAATGTTTCAAGAACTGTCATCCACTTTCTACGAGATTTAAAAGAACAGAAAGAGCCCTAGCCAACATCCCACTTTTTGACATCTGTTTTACACCTAAATGTATTTAAAATACTGGGCTTGTTGGAAATAGAAGCACTAGTAAAGTCTCATTAAGTTTCTTTCCATTCCCGTTCCATTTTATTAAAGAGTTTCACAGCTACTATTACAGCATAAATTGAGGTAACGAAAGATTATTCTTAACTTATTTGAACACAAGTCTAAATTTTCAAGGGGCTGCTTCTAAAAGATTGTAATGTTGTTTTGTAATGGTACGTATTGGTGGTTAATGGAGTGACATGAAAGCTATGCTACTAAGTAAAAGCTCCTTTGGTCTTGCTTATTTAAAACTAAATCTAGAAACTTCTAGAAGTTGCTAACTATCCCATGGTTTGAACCATCGGAGCACAGATGCTGCTGTCTTCCTACGCTGTGCATGCCACGGACATTTAGATCGTGGCCATAAGTCTTTCGCGTTATTTAAGATTTTTCTGTTGGTAGTCTGGATCAGTTCTAAATATAATTAACAGAGACAAAAATTTACTTGCAATACTCAATCTTAACCATTGAAGGGATGATATTACTCTATTGAATTGTTTTGAACTCTTGCATTAGAAAACGTATATTATTGCAATGTGCCAACTTCTGGGCACAAAGTCTTAACTGGGGAAGATATTTTTTCTGTCAGGATTTTAACTATAAGGCATTCCAGACGTTGCTCAGAGCACAACTGATTGGTCCTAACCTAGATTCAGCTATTGTCTCTCAGCTAATTTAGTACCACCTTAATATAGTACGATAGTTGTTTATAGATTTTAAAAGTATCTAATGCCTAGACACTGTCATGCTCTTGGTTAAAATGTAAATAATCTTCTTCTTTAAAATATTTAGTCATAGTAATGGCTGCAATGAATTCCGAATTGTTAAAGGTGGCATTCACTGTAGCCTTAAACAGAATACGTAGTCACAAACCCAGGGCCATCAAAAGATGGGCTGGGCCCCAGGGCTGGTTTCTGAAGGGGCCAATCCGGCAGAATTGTCCCTTCTATGTAAATGCCCCCACACACTGTTGAAAATTTAACTTTAAGATGGAAAAGCCCCCGTAAATTTCACTAATTCATTCAAGCTTCTGGCTGAAAATCGTAAGCTCCTACTGCGCATGTCTGTCGGAATTAATTGCCGCGGTCAGCTGTGATAACAGTTAAATAGTCCTGCTACATTGCTTATTGAAATACCACAGCTACGATCCTTTGATTGCAACAAAGTTTTAAACCGCTGAAACCTGTCTTAAAATTGTGTCAGATGTTTTCTGTTTTGTAGAGAAAGCTCTTAAATCTTATGTCATGACGACGAGTACATTTTAAAACTACCTCAGCTAAACAATTACGATAAAAACTGGACACTAGAGAAAAGACGATCCCCTCTGGTCTAAAAAATTAGATATTATTTGCACAATTCTTTAATACAAAACACAATACCTGATAAGACACAAAACACAATACCTGAAAAGTTTGTACGGCGAAAGACCTTAAATCGAGCACGGAAAACCAGCTTCAATTTATAACATGGAAAGAATTATAAATAAAGCAAGCCTTTTCTAGCTTCCTTGGTGTCTGCTTCTGAAGACGTGTTGAAAAAATTTCTACAACTAATACATTTTCAGATACAAGCATTCTAACCTGAGTACCGTATTATTACTGTGCTGCTTAAAATGTCTCATCCTGATCACGAGTTATTCACGACACTTAAAAAGTATCCCTTTTCTTCTATACATAATTTTCATCATTTTGCCTCCAAAACAATTTCAATGTCTCTCCTCCCGTTATGTCCAGAGTAGTCTCGAACATCCTGGAGAACAACCACGAAATCTCAAACGGCGATGTTAAATCATCCCGTATTATCAGTATTTTTGTTGTACTCAACGTGAAAATCGCATTAAATTTTTTTGACATTGTTCTTAAAACATACTCGAAAGCCTTTTGCGCGAAACATTCCACAAAAACCTTAATTATCTATAACTTGATCTGCTGAACATAAATTTCAAGCGGCTTTCTAACCTATTAAAAATCTAGAGTAAAGCCTGCATCAAAGACTGTTTTTGAATTTTTAATTTTACTGAAATTGTTCAAAATCTCAAAATAGATTCTCATCAAAAGCTTATGTGTTCTTTAAACATAAGTAGCTTATTCACTAATGTACAACTTAACGCAATGCATAAGCTGAAAAAGAGTGAGCCATACAGTTGCATATCATGGATGCTGTTTCAAAGTAGTAAAGAACACAAGGCGTTAGCCTTGCCAGACACAAGGACAAGTTACCTTATAGTAAGAGGATTCAAGAAGAGCATTGAAAGTCAGGCTAAAGATCTGGAATCATTGCTAAAGAAGCCGAACGATCTGGGACAAAAATATATGCAGGAGGAAGCTGTCAGTGCTGACATAACAGACGATGTTATACAGAGTTGGATGCAGTCACTGCAGTAGGACACATGGAGCTACCCTTGACAGACATAAGGACAAGTCACCATATAGTAAGGGGATTCAAGAAGGGTATTGAAAGGCAGGCTAAAGATCTGGAATCAATGGTGGAGAAGCCGCATGATCTGGGACAAAAATATATGCAGGAAGATGTCAGTGCTGACATAACAGACGATGTTATACAGAGTTGGATGCAGTTACTGCAGCAGAACACATGGAGCTATAAGGAAGCACCGGGGAACGTTCAGGAGGGAATAACTGCCCTAGATGAGATAGAAATACAAAAGATGGGAGAAAAAGAGATGTGGAACATAATAAATGACTGAAAAGAGAAATAGCGGAGGAAGAAGGAAGCAATGAGAGCAGGGCAGAAGCAGAAAGTGAAAGAGGAAGTAAAGATCGAGCCAAACTGCCGTAGCTGACAATATCAAAATATTATGGTACACATCTGGAATGGCATTGTTTTTGGAACCAGTTTCAGGCAGATGTACACTGCATCAATAGGCCAGGTTACAAAGTATACATACTTGAAGGAGCTGCTGAGTTTCTGCTTTTAGAGCAGAAGGCTAAAAAAAGGCAAAAAACATCCTGATCACCAAGTATGGGCATTTGTCAATGCACATCTGCAAGATATGAAGGAAATGCAAGTAAGGTACATCAATTTTATAAGAAGTTGACCAAGCATTACATGGCTGCATTCAGATGACAATAGGTAGATTGTCAGCCATTAGATTAGAATGCGAGTTTTCCCTTGTAGTAAAGGCGCTCGGACAAGGGACAGAATGGGATCCAGTGAACTGATGAACAAAGAGAAAGGACGCCAATAAGAAGAAGTAAAAAATCGTTCAACACTGTACAGAGAAGTGCAAGCAGAGTAAGCATCTACTATGATAGATCACAAGTCTAAAGATTGCATTACTGAGTCTACCCTTGAAGATGTCACATTCTGAGTAGCAAACAACTATGCTTTAACTACACCAAGCATGGACCTTGATCCAATCAGTGCAGGAGCCGTGGCTGTGTAAAGTGTTCCAAGAAGCATCAAATATTGCTTTGTGACAAAAGTACGATGTTACAAGCAATAGAATGCACAGACCAGACAGTTATCTATCTGCTGGTAGTTTTCAAAGTCAATGGTGTCAAATGCAGAGCATTACTTGACACTGGAGAAGCAAGCTGCCATGCTTTTTTGACTTTGATAGAGAAAATCGGAGTAAAGACAATACGTCGTCGAGAACCAAGGAAAATCGAGATCCTGATGCACATGGCATCATGGAAAGTCAGTATATACAAGCTGACTATAAATGAGTTTTTGATGACTTCAATATTGCTGCTGACATCAGCCATGTGAAGAAAGACAGCCTTCTAATGCTGATGAATCCCTGCTACAGGGAACTGATCAACCAGTTCAGACACCTAAGGGGAGTGACAATGGAAGACAAAGATGGACAAAGATAAAAGGGCAACTGCCGAAATACATCGTGCAAGTGTGAAAGATTTATCCCAACGCCCACAAACACTTCCCTTTACATCTTCAAACTTAAAATTAAGCAATATTAATCTATTAAGTCTGTAAATAATTCCAGACGATTTTGACATTAATATCACCCACGTACTACGTATTTTGATGCAATAGGAATTTTTACACAATGATCAGTACACCTATTTTATCCCTTCAGTGACATTCCTTTACATAATGATTAAGTATATATATGCCTGTAATTCATGATTTGATAAGGTTTAGCTACAGAATGGCAATAGGTTATTGCATACCATAGAGCGAAGTTGCAAGAGATTCAAATCAATATGTGCCAATAATGGTTGTAGTGCACCATATCATTTGGTCATTTTGCATGTGAATTTCTTGTCATGAAGTAACCTTGAGTCGTTTTGATACATGTGAGTTGAGATAACTTACAAAGTAAATACTCAAGAAAAAAAATGTAACCATCAAGGTAGTTGCCCAGGTGAACCGATAGCAGACCTGACAAGAATTGAATTGAGCATGATGTCTCCTAATCATGAAGAGAAACCAAACCTGTACCTGACAAAATCTTCCTATGAGGATTATGACAGTCTTTGCCCTATTGATGTGCTTAGGATTAAAGACAGTCCACAAGGTGATCTAGCTTTCGTTTACAGAGAACAGCTTCACAGGGGTGGGTGGTACGAAACTGGATTGCTATGGGAAGTTTGGCATCCCAAGTTAAGAGGCAACAAGTAAGCAAACCTAGCTTGACTGTCGATGTTGCTGAAGAAGCTGGATCACAAGTATCATCAAGAGGCAAAACACAGTGAGAATTGTGTACAGAGCATCTCTACGTAAAATGGGAAAAGATTTCTACATCCCTTATAAAGCAATTACCTGGGAGTCTGCTGAAAGCACTAAAGTACGAATAACGTATGATGCAACACCTAAACCAAATCAGGAGAGCCTATCGCTTAATGATTGTCTCAAAGTCGGACCACCACTGTATAATCTGATTTGGGATGTGATCTTATGAAACCAAATGTATCCTCTTGCATTGATGGGAGATATTAAGTAAGCTTTCCTCCAAATATGCATCAAAAACCAAGACCGAGATGTGTTGTGGTTTCATTGGATCAAAGATCAAAACGTGTGAAAAAAGGTGGAAATGCTCATGTTTACAAGAGTTATATTGGGTCTTGGTTCGTTACCATTCCTACTACGAGGAACCATCAATTGCCATCTTGACAAGTATGTTTAGAGGTAGACGGAGATTTTCATTGAACTCAGAAGGAACCTCTATTTAGATGATGTTGTTGGTGGAGGAGTAACTCCTACAGCAGTACAGGAATTGAGCGATAAAAGGATGGATTCGTGGAGATTTGGGGGGAAACACAGTTCCAGTTGCATAACTAGCACTCCAATGTTGCATTTGAGAAGGGGGAGGCAGATGCTGTGAAGACAATGCTTTCAGAGAACAAGCCAATAATTGTGAGCAACAGGCGTAAGCCAGACAGCAGCTGGAAGTCAAGAAGAATGAGACTGCCAAACTTGGCTTTAATGGACGGCGACGTATTGGATATAAAATTTCACAGAAGAAATTTGAAGACACCAAGGGAGGAGTTCGACAATACCTTGCATCTGTGTTCGATCCTATCAGAATAGTTTCACCAAAACTTCTAAATGGCAAAGTCATCTTTCTGGAAGTCTGTGATATGACACTTGGTAAGCACTGACAGGACTTCCAATCAATCAACCTGTGGCTTGGTCTGATATCAAAGATGGATTACACTAGATCCAAGGAACTGGACAATACAAGCAGTTTGTTAAGAATCCTGTAGACAGAATCAGAGCAAAGAACCTAGGGTGGCATTACATAAACAAAATAGAAAATCCAGCCTACATTGAAAGGCAGGGCAGAAATCAGAAATCCGTCAAAACTACTTGATACCAAAACTATGCCAGTTGTCAAAGAGTGCCAGGAAAGCATGCTATTGCTGTAGACGGTTTCAGGCAATAGGATTTTCATCTCCCTCCAACGGAAACGTGCCAAAGGAACAAAAAGAAGGCACTCGTCCATTTCAAATCATGGGCTTCAGGTATGCTGGACCTCTTATCTATAGAGGTAGCGAAACGAAAGGTCAGAAAGCATGCATCGTATGGTACAGCTGGAGTTTGACCCGCGCTGTGTACTTGTAGTTGCGAATTATCATGAAACAGAGACATTTGCATGACTTCCTTGCTCATCATGGCATCAGATGGCAGTTCAGCTTAAGCTGAGCTCCCTGGTGGGGCGACCACTCTGAAGGTTGATAGGAATAGCAAATCAGGCACGTTACTGGATAATGAGGAGATTAACATGGAAAGAGCTAGAATCCCTGGTCCTTGATTATAGAACTAGGCCATCAATCCAACGTGTGCAATAAAGCCGGCCATGGGGATATGTTGAACATGATGTTAATTTGCCTGCCATCACACCTAATATTGTATATTGTATCATCTGGAGAAAAATATTGAAATGGTTGAGGAACAAGACAAAAGAGCACATTACCTCACGTTTTGTATAGACCGTATGTGGAGATGTTGCACACAAGAATATTTGATACTATTGCGACACAATCTATGACACAAAGCAGACAACATGAAGAGATAAATGACTAAGTTTTAAGGACTAGTATTTTGTGCTTTTAGCATGAAAAAGGGGGAGTGATTTTGTAATGGGGATAACGTGAATTAAGTAACATGATTACATCAAAAACTAACGGTAATTCCATGCTTTGACGTAATATAAAATCAATGTAAATACCGTACATTTCATAAAAACATTCCTGGGGATTTTTTACTTAAAATTAGCCAGTATTTCATCTATAAGAAGACCCAAGGTTTTGTAAAATTCAGTGTGTGTATGAGAAAGGGAGACCGACAAGGGGCACCAGAGAGACCCGTGGCAAAGGTCAACTATCAGGAATATCGAGTTACAGTGTGATTGTTCGTCAATTTTGATGTTGATTAAAATTGTATCGCTTACTAATCGTGACTAATTTTCTTGGTGCTATTCTTGATTCCCAACACATTTAAGTATGTTCTAAAGCAATGTCTCAAATTTTCAAAGCGATATTACAGACAAACCTGGTTGATGGCCTAGTATTTTCTCTTAAATTGTGTGATGTCTTTATGAGAGGGTCCCTCTGTTTAACCAGCTGAAGTTACTTATTCTTTTAAAAGTTGGATATTCCAAGAAGTAAAGAAATATGTCTGAGGATTCATCAGTATTTTCGAAATCATCAAAGTTTCCTGTCAATCTAATGTTATATTCTAGTCAATTCCAATCATCAACAAAGAATACGAGGACTTTTGGTTTCTCCTATTTATTTTACTTTAAGGGGATGATGATACTTATTTGTTGCAAACAGTGTAACTAATTTAGATTGTATGGTTTTTATGTCAATATGTATATGTATATGTATATGTAATACATGACGTGTCAATCATTGCTAAATCGTTAATTTATTTATATATCAAGATAGATCAACCATCGATGTCGTCATTCCACCATTATGCTTCCTCAGAATCTGAGCATCTGCATGTTTGCAAATCTTTGTCCTTTGCTTTTCTTCTATTTTCGTCTGCACATTAGTTAATAGCCTGAAGCAGAGGATCAGTATAAGAAAATACAGATGCAGGAACGTCAGCAAATAGTTTCTGATATAGGCCTCACTGAAATAATACTAAAATTTAAGCACACGATTGTAGACTTATTACCATGCAGAGTTCGCATGGATCCAACCTGCCCTAGGCCCAACCTGCTCTTGGCCCATCCTACCCTGGGCACGACCTGCCCTGGGCCCATCCTGCCCTGGGCCCAATCTACCCTGGGCCCAACCTGACCTGGGTCCGTCCTGCCCTGGGTCAATCCTGCCCTGGGCCCAACCTGCCCTGGGGCCAACCTACCCTAGGCACATCCTGTCCTGAGTCAAACCGGCTCTAGGCCCACCCTGTCCCAAGTTTTAAGAAAAGTCCAAACCAAAACTAACAACTTAAACTAACAACGAAAACTAGGATCGGCGATTTCTTCATACGGCTATAGGAAACTCATACTGCTTCAATGATTCGTCGCTTATTATTTACAAGACCGCGAAGCAAGCATGTCTGATATGAAACGTGCTGTTTGACTTATCTGAGCTGCCCACCTTGGTCAATATCGGCATAGCATGAGTAGTTTCATCATCAACGTGTTTTTCAAATACTTCCTCTTTGTTACACGACTCTTTCCTACACAATATCCTATTTCCAATCTATGTTCTGTCTTTTGTGTCTCAGCAAACACCCACAAAGAAAACTCATTATTCTCGCTTCACTTGTTCGCCTTGTCATGTCGCTTATTCCTCTGATGCTGTAATGCTCTTAGATATTCAGACATCAAGTTCCGTGTCACTTGCCTCTAACGGACACGAGAATGGATCGACGTTTTCTTCTCGTATCTTCGGTGGTTTTTTGCCTTGGGAATGTTCTTGGTAGTATCCAAGACATTCCTATAGGTCACATGCAACCACTAGGCTCTCATACTGAACCATCTCAAGTTGAGGAACGGAATGATTTGCCAACTGCACAGGAATTTTGGGAGAAATATGCTAAAGTTGTGAAACCAGTTGTATTTCGAGGAGCAGCTAAGAGTTTTCCTGCTTTTACCAAATGGACCGATGAGTACCTTATGGAAACGTATGGTGATGTCGAGGTAAGGTTCTTCTTCAGTTTAAACTTGTAATTTGTGAGCAAGTGGTCGGTTCTTGTTTACATCGCCATGATTTAGAATGTCGTACTCCATTACCTTCAAAGGAAGTGTTGTGGGTAAGCATGAGATGGCGATTCCATAATTTTAGCGTCTGTAAGTCTAGGTTTTTGGCCATCATGTTATTTCGGAGGAAATGCTTGTCTCAGACACTAGCAGTATCCTGAGTCTCACTTGAGTGGGCGGAGGCATTTGATCTGCATGGTTTATGCACGACCAGGTGACGTAATAATTGAGCCTGGGTTTCGAATCCCTCAAACTCTCAAGTATTGTTAACAAAAAAACTTACTCGTTGGACCATTATAGTGCACCTCGTGCTCAAACGGTTTAGAGGTGCTAGTAACGTAAAAACGCAACGAGCAGGAACCTCGGTTTCTTGGAAACAGGCGAATAGCCTGATGCCTACCAGCAACAACAGCAACACCAGTCTCTGAGTAAGGTATCTTTGTTTTGGTGTATGGTTGGCGCAGATTTAATAGACGTTATTTCTAAAGACCACTGTTTTAACTATAGTTTAAGTACCTATATCAAACTCAAATCGAAATATTGATCTAGGTCAATATTCAGATGTAAATGTCGCTTAGTCTCTCTATGTACGTATGTACAGTGGTTAACACTGAAACTGCTGAGGCAGGATGCCAGCATATCCAAGCTGCTAAAGTTGTTGAAGTCGCTATTATACAATGGTTAGCAGACCCTTCTGTAGGATGGTTAGCAGACCCATTTTAAAATGGTTAGCAGACCCAATTGTAGAATAGTTAGCAGACCCTATTGAAGGATGGTTAGCAGACCCAACTGTAGAAGAGTTGACAGACCCTATTGAAGGATGGTTAACAGACCCATTTTAAAATGGCTAGCAGACCCAATTGTAGAATGGTTGGCAGACCCTATTGAAGGATGGTTAGCAGACCCATTTTAGAATGGCTAGCAGACCCAACTGTAGAATGGTTGGCAGACCCTATTGAAGGATGGTTAACAGACCCATTTTAAAATGGCTAGCAGACCCAATTGTAGAATGGTTGGCAGACCCTATTGAAGGATGGTTACCAGGCCCTATTGAACGATGGCTAGTTGACCTAATTGTAGCATGGTCTGCAAAGCAAAATATGAAACATTTCTGGTTTTGATAAAAATAACCAATGGGCACAGCTGAATAAAGTTCCTTTCGATTTTTTTTAAAAAAATTGAACCTGCACAAGCCACACTTTTTCATTAATGTTATTAACTCTGTCTCAAACTTCTTACTTTGTTACACGGTCATTGTCCTTGTTACATGAAAACGTAAAAATTTCACCGTTGCGTAGATTTGCAGAAGGACCCTCTGGTTGATGAATCTGACGTTTTAGCGACATTGCCAAAGCTACCCCTTTTCTTAATTTCTTTTACTTACTTTTGCTGATCGATGTTTTAAAATATAGTCCGTAAAATTTCCGGGTGCATCATACACCAGTTTGAGGCATCGTTTTATGAAATATAAACGATTAGTTGATCATGTCCATTTTCTCTTTAGTTGCGCCTTGAAGGGAAGAATCAGAAAAAAGGCAAGACCCCCTATGGTGATAAAGGACTTGCTCGGGACTCAATGAAAAATTTCATTAGCACTTACCACGATCCAAACTGTACCAAGTACGTCATATCAGAATTACCCAAGCCAATGTATGGGGATGTGTTAGTACCCTCTTTTGCTGCGTGTGGTTCATTTGGTGATCATATTGTGGAGGTTGATCTATGGATGAATGGTGGGGGCTCAGCAAGTAACTTGCACAAGGATGCATTTCATATCATAAACTGTTTATTAAATGGAACCAAGCAATGGAGAATGATCGAAACCAAATATGAAAAAGATATTTATAAAGTAAAAGAATATGGGATGGTGGGGGGTTATTCTCATATAGATCCTCTAAACGTCGATCTTCTGAAATATCCAAATTTTGCCAAAGTGCCATGGGCAAATATCACTATGCATCCGGGGGACTGCGTATTTTTGCCAAAAAGTATCTACCATCACGTGAGATCATATGGAACGCACAACCGGGCGGTCTCGTACCTTTTCTCTCGTTTCGATGACGTCAAAGATTTAAACTTCAGTAATTGCCCTGCGAAAGGTAGTGTGCCTTTGAATGAGTTGGAACCTGATTGGCAGTATTCAGGAACGGGGGTAATGAGCATGGGAAATTTTGACCTGAACTTTTCCACACGCCCATCCTTACTTTCAGCTTTAAACAAAAAAGGACGTTTGTCCATGGAACGACTTACACGCGATTTTATGGAGTCTGGAGACACCAGCCTGGAAACCATTAAAGAAAAGCAGAAAACCGTACTAGAGATCTTACATCCTCTGAAGCCAGAAGATATAGACGAACGAGCCATTGCTGCCATGAATAAAACGACCCTACGTAGGTTCGCAAAGCTTTTCGACAGCGTGGATCCATATAATACATACGATTATGAATACACGGTAGTTGGAGCCTCTGATATTGGACGAGTGATCGCCAATTTAATCAAAAGGGATAGTGTGTTGCATAAAGATGCCTTCATCAGCATGTATATTGATGACTTGGAAGGGTCCCCGCAAAAAGCAAATGAGGTTTTCACTGGTTTAGGTGGCAGCGAAAAAGAGACACTAGATATTGATATGATCTTGAAAAACTTCAAAAATGCAGTTAGCAAGTTTGAGGTTGTTGCTGCTCAACCACGGGATTACAAGCAGTTAGATTTCATAAAAAACAAACCACCTAAAAAGAACGATAATCCAGAACTGAATAAGAAATTTGCGGAAATTCTGAAAGAAAGAGAAAATGAGGTAGGCAATGAAGACACTGGCGAACAAAACGAAGATGAGGATGAAGGTGGATATGAGGGTGGATATGAGGGTGGAGAAGATGACGAAGATGGTCAGGAAGAAGATGGTCAAGAGCAAGACGGTCAGGAAGAAGACGGTCAAGAGCAAGATGGTCGGGAGGAAGACGGTCAGGAGCAAGATGGTCAGGAAGAAGACGGTCAAGAGCAAGATGGCCAGGAAGAAGATGGTCTAGAGGAATCCATCGATCCCAATGAGACAGAGCAACAAGATGAGGATACTGGTAATACTGAGGATCCCCAAACAGATAATGCTGATACGGCTAATCTAGGTAGCAGTGATCAAAAAAAGAATAAAAACAACGAACAGCCTGCACGTGATGAGCTCTAAATTTTCTATGTATTTATTACGTTCGTTGTTAGTAACAGGTGTAAAAAATTTTCGGGAACTTTAAATGCGATCCTATCTGTCTCTTAAATACTCAACTGCTGCCAAAGAGAGTCTTTGAGATGTTTGTGTAACGTGTTTGCTTCACGTAGTCGAAGAGTAATAACCAGTAATATGTCTGATTACTCTGTTGTGACACTTTATCTATTAAGTTCTGACACTCCTTAATAACCTCGACAGCAACAGGTGTGTCCATTCCTTTTCCGTTGTAGTCAACAGGTAGGACTTGTATTGTCATTTTTGTCTATACATGAAGCTATGACAGTCGAATCGAAATTTCAATTTATTTAAAATTTGATCTGAATTATTGATATTTGCTTGCGGATAAGTCTGTGATTGACTAAGCTCTGTATATTAGTGTCAACAATTGGCAGCTGCGTTTACACAACGGTGGGGTGATCAGAAATGATACTTGCTCATATATATATATAGATGGCTCGAACTTGCTATTCTCGGACTCAAAAGTCGACACTCAAACCGATGTGTCATCCGGAGACAAAGGTTAATTGAAGGACTATTAAAGTCCTTAATACTACTAGCGACGCATGATTTGTGGCAGTAAAGCGTAGTGTGTCCTGTCGTGCAATTAAATGTTGTATAGTTAGAAGTAAAGCGCAAGGATTGGTGCAGTGTAATAATTTTCGTGACGTGAAATGTATTGTTGTATGTCATAGTATGATGTAGGGTAGAAAGATCAAGTTTATGATAATGTGACTTTGTGACGTGTGATAGTTTGGTATACAGTATTGCGCAATATTGTGTGCTCTGTATAGTAACTAAGTGTTGTATTAAGGAAAATGAAGGTTGGTAGACTGTAAAGCTATATATTGTGGTGTATCATGTGACATGTGTGGCATCGTATGCTGTACCAAGAGCAATGAGAATGCGACAGGAACGAAACAACAGACAACAGAACAGCCACGACACATGTAACACTTTTAAGCATATGCCTGGACACACTCTTTATTTTATTGAACTCTACAGTTGAATTTCTATACAACCAACCTTGTTGGAAGGACTATAGAAATATCATAACAGAAAGCTAAACATGAAGCAACCAAGTTCAGTTCGGCTATGATGACTACCTACTCAGTAAAAGCAGCCACGTGGCACTCCAAGTTCTAATTGATGCTACAGTTGGTTCGGGACGGCCATCCTCTAAAAGACGGAGGGAAACAAAAATTGAGATACGAGCCAGTAAGATACAATTTCAAGGTTAGTAAAATTCGTTATCAACAACAAAATGGAAGGGGACACTTGAACCCAAATGTACCCTTGGTGCGTTAAGCTTTAGCTGCTTGAATTTTTTGCGCCACTGGCATGACTTCCCCAGAGCAAAGACATCGCCGCCAGCTTCCCCGAAACAATTTTCTGATTATACCCTTTGAACCTTTTTTGCGAATTTTGTTTCCCTGTGCAAATGATATGGACTTTTACTAAACAAAGGGGGCTCATTCGCTTTAGAAAATGATTGACTGGATAATATCTGGTGGTACAGCTCTAGACTGCACAGTTTCGCCGACACGGAAGTGGATTTGTCCCGATAACAGGAATCTATGGGGGGTGCAGACGGCAAGTCGGTCGCCAATTACCATGTTGAGAGACCATTACAAGGTAAAAGCTACTTCAGGATAATAACAGTGGTTAGAAGTTAAAAGGTTTGAAGATCGAACTGAAGAAATAAGATGGTAAAAGTGAATTCCAGGAGCTGCGAGGTAGGTGCAGGACAACGTTTATGAAAATGTGAAGTTTTCATTGTATATATGTGACAGATGCAAGCTGACCTGGCTGGAATCGAGTCTCTTTCTGCCAAAGATATTGGGCGGATGAGTCCTTCCAAAGTTAATACACAGGCGGACATTTTTTGTCCAGTACGTCAGTGGCGTATTTTGTAAAAATGAAAAATTGCATCCTGGCATATATCAAATCCGGCCTGGGCGTAATTCTTTGGCAGGTACAAGTTACTGACTCCTGCATGGCAAGCAGATAGTTGGAAGATGCTACTAGAGAAGACAGCTACTCTAAACAATGCTTGTAGAAACGAAAAAAGGAAACAGTGTTTTGATGATGACTGTGAGAATCCAATGTGGAAGTTACATGATGGTCAGTATCATTTCAAATTCAACGTTGGATACCATCCAGCAGCACAAGACGATCATCTACCCAGATGTGACAAGAATCATCAATGCAGGGCAGAATAGTAGACGTATAGTAGATAAAGGATAATATCTACCATAAGAAAACTTGTGCCAAAAAGAAGCCAGACAACCTTCATTGCAGCCATTTCAGCAGTAGAATTAATGTAAATCTTTCATGAAAAGTATGCGGGGTTCACCGTTAAGCGCGTTAGAGGGAACATGCCTTTCTGTTATGGTCTTTGTTCTCCCCTTGTATCGCTCCTATTATCATCCAAGAAAATCATCACATCTAGTGAAAAAGGCGACATATCATAAACATTACCAATGCATTTTATTCGCAAGATCTTTTCCCTTGGGTCTTATTGCGCATCTTTTTAAAAAGTGACTCCCGGTAACCCTTTAATCTCTTACGGATACGATAATTACGCGAACTACTCGTATCGTTGCTGCAACAACAGCAGGATATATAACACTCCCAATCTATTCCAATTCTGTGCTTCACTCTACCTAAATGCTCATTTAATTACCTCTTCAAACTTACTAATGGGCTGCTGGCGAATTGTCGCATTTTTAGGACGTTGTGGATGGCATCTTTTAAACCTACACAACCTAGTTAAGAGCGCTGACTACATATGTGACGCCATATGGTTTCTGTGCACTTAAACCCAGTACAGTACGTAGCCAATTCCCACTTCAGAGTACAAATACGCTTGTGAATTGTCTGTCTTTGGCATCAAAAGATCCGACTTTACGAATGTGTTTATGGTGGTTAAATTCTCGAGCAAGTCACTTAGCTAGCTCTACAACATTGACAAATCCCAAGTACAAATGATAGTTAGGTTCGTGCACATTCAAATTACCAACATTGATGCTAACCGATGAAGGGCATAAGAAAACCCTGCGCTGTTAACTTCGCCTCGACCTTTAGTGGCGTGGGTACTAAACGGCATGTGCATTCAATAAATGACCTGATTTCTCACCAATATCCAAGGTACATTGGGAAAACGACCAAACTGGTTTTTCACAAAAATTTTTGTGTCATGAATAAGGGTGGGTGCATAGAAAATCCCCGGATTGACGGTTTTCTTATCTAAAGTAAAGTAACTCTTTCTTGCTATTTGCAATAATGCACCTGCCCAATAAGTAATCAATCATTGTGCATTGGCTCATGTTCCCAAGGCGTCGATTTTTATTCCCATTCTAACCTCAATTTTATATTGTTCAACGAGTTAGACCAATAAGTTTCCCTTGCTATACAGCACACCAGTATTCTCAAATAGCCTCAAATGCTAACAGATGCTAACTGCTTTTTGGTTGGCAACGTGACGATAAGGAACTCGGTCAATTTATACTAACACAACTTGCAGTCCAGAATCTTCCCTTCTTAAGAGCTCCAATCCTTGCCTACTCCTTTATGGAGCTTGCAATAGTGAAAAATGGACCAATCAGCACGCTAATTGTATGCACACTCACCAAGTTGACAGTCGGGGTTAAACAAAAGAAGAGTCTAAGCGAGTAGCAGCGGCAAAGGTGCCAAGTATACCTTCACGAGAGCCTTGCTAGGAAGCTCATGTAGACGATCACTATAACTTACCTTGAAAACGTTTTTACTTTTTCTCACGCCTTCAGATTACGAAGCTCACTGTCAGGAATCTGAGTGAATAAAGAAAAAATTTTAACATATTGACATAAAACAATTTGTTGATCACATAAGTTGATACTGATGAACTACTCGGGAGTCTACATCCAAATAAATAAATCAATAAATAAATAAATAAATTAAAAAAATCAATAAAATAAATAAATGAATAAATAAATAAATCAATAAAATAAATCAATAAAATAAATAAAAAAATAAATTAATTAATAAAATAAATGAAATAAATAAAATAAATAAAATAACCAACCAACTAACTAACTAACTAACTAACTAACCAATTACCTAACTCACTAACTAACTAACCGACCGACTGACCGACTGACTGACTGACTGACTGACTGACTGACTGACTAACTAACTAACTAACTAACTAACTAACTAACTAACTAACTA
>JANTCA010027760.1:0-22196 GCA_024741275.1 Chironex yamaguchii | reverse complement strand
AAAGAAACATAAAACAACACCCACCTAAATTCTTCCTCAATAAATAAACAATAAATTCAGACAAATGTATGAAACAATGCCCACCAAAATATTTCCTCAATAAATAAACAATAAATTCAGACAACATATAAGAATACGCTCACTTAAATACATTTACAATACAGTTAAGCCAAAACAGAAGTTGTTCATAGACAACATCTATGACACATATTCTGCAAAAGGATTGTCTTGTCTGAGTTGGAGTCTGAGACATATTTACTTCGTTAATTTAATTACTTATGACCCAAGAGCAAGATGTCCAGCATCCACTGTGGCCTGTCCCCGAGATATATCAATGCTATACAAAATACCTGAAGTTCATCTATGATCCAATTAATTGTAAGAAAGTTAACAAGACATGTCATTAACAGAATAACAACCATGAAAATGAGATATAACATATCAAAATTACTGCTTACATTTTATAACTTAAACAAACCCACAAAAATAACAAGAGTGCAAGCTTTACCTTCAACAAAGTTCTTGTTATCACTCCAGTGAATGGTAGCAGTGCTATGACCTTTACCATTGGCATTATAAGTGACAACTAAGATATCCATACAACCATCACCATCAAAATCAGCTGGAGACACATTTGAAATCACCTTGTCAGAACTTGCAACAGAAAATATAAAAATCCAGTATCAAATGAAAATCTTTTCAAACTTAAACCAGATTAAAAATTGGAACAGAAGCAGGATATGTACCACTGTGTACCTTAACAAAAAAAATATCTAAAGCCCAATTTGATGATTAACCACAAATGACTGATTAGTTAAAAACTAGCTTTACATGAATGAATTTGAAGCCAATAACAATAGAAAAAATTGTTAATTGTTAATTACTTTACTGCAAAAATAGCGAATGGTTAGTTAGTGGGCTTGCATGCAATAAATGCAAAAACCTTGACGTTTTGATAGTTAAGTGTGTGCATGTAGTTAAAGAAATACCTCCTAATACAACAGTGTAACCCTTTTCTTGCATAAAAATTACATTAGACAATATTGTTGTGAGACTAGCAGTTTTTATGCCTTAAGCCTCATCTACATGAGCAAAGTATGCTTGCTCTTGCACATGAAAGTAAATTTTATTTGACACGCTTAACTTGTTGACACAGTATCAATGACACAATAGCCTCAATTTGATTTACTCTGCTGCAACATGTTTTCGTTTTCACACCTAAGTTGTAGACCAAGTGGTCAGGAAGAATGTTGTGAACCAAAATCTTGGAAGGTAGGGGTTTGGGAAAAGTAAAAATTGTCTGGTGCATTTGGCAAGTCAACTTGATGAGCAAGATTGCCAATTGACAATTTTTACTGGTCAATTGAACAAGTGCAATACTTCCCCAATTTGACCCCATCTACACAAGCAAATAAAAGTTGTCAAAGAAAACATTTAACAAAAAAATGCTTGTGTAGATGAGACTTTAGGTGATACTTGTGCTGAATAAATTAATTAATGAGTTAATCAAATCAAAAAAGAATTTAATTTGCAAAGTTTAAAGGTAGTTATAAGTTATAAGGTTTCCTTGTTATCTAATTTCACATAATGACAAACAAGGTTATGTAGCATATGGTTAACCTTTAAACATTATTTAGCCAATATAAGCAACAATGTAAGAAAACCTTGTACACAGGTTAGGCCTCATATTGGCTGGAAAGGGTTGTTGTCCAAAAAAGAAGTTCTAATATAAATTTTTCCACTCGATACCACTATCACGACACAAGATTTTGGTGTTGTACCCTGTTGTAGCATAATGATGCTGATCAAAATATTTTCCTAATAAAAATAAGAACTAGTGATCTCAAGACAACGGCTCACACTCACCTTACTTTAACATTTGCAGATGCCTTTGCAAACTTTTGTTTTGATCCTTGCCATAAATATATTTCTACTTTTCTGCCTAAATGTAAAACAAAAAGGAAATAACTGAAAAGCTTGAAAAAACAACACTAATTCTTATGCCTGGCATTACAACAAATCAGAAACATAGCTACATCTGTGTCAGCATTATATTAATCACCTTGTTTAAGTCCATTCAAAATATTGACAGGCCTCATCACTGCCATAGCTACATACCTAAGTACCGAAGATGTTTTGCTACTAGAGAAACGTCCTTGCATGTCTAAAATCTGAAAGTGGCAGTCAATCAGCTTGAATCATCCTAAACCCATTTCCTGTATCCTAGTCTCTGAGAATGCCAGCTATGTTGTAATCTAAGGTAGGAGATACTATCTACCTCTGTCAACTTCACTTGCTCATATATCAGATTACTATCTAGGCAAGGCAGTCTGATGAAATCTGAATTCAGCTGACTGTCAGCACACAAGAAATGCCTTCAAATGCACCTGGGGCAGTATCAACTAAAAACACTCAGAAGGCACAAAGCTTTGATGGGGTCAGGTGGGATTTCAAACTTTCTAAATACTTTACAATGAGTTTTTGGCTAGTTGTGGTCTTCGACAATAACATTAAAATGATGAGCCTGATGATGGGAGAAGTATCTCTCGAAACTAAGCTCATAAAAAGCATATGACTCATGTCATGATAAAGCTCCTGTCTACATGGCTTCCACTGAGTCCACAAAGTCGAGAATTTTCAACATTAAAATGGTTAAATTTTTGGTAATTACCATAATTAACATTAATTACCAAAATTTCAAAATGATCCAGAATCTAGGATTTGACAAAAGAAGAAGTTGGAGCCAGTCAGAATACAAACATCCTGTAAAAATGGTGGCAAGACATGTCAAAAACCTTTTTAGATATTAAAGTGTCAACTAACAAGCAATAAAAAAAACAGGCAAATAGACACCAGCAAAAACAAATTCGTCTCCGCCAGGGCAATAACAAAGGCCTAGGGGGCTTTCATAAAAACAAAACAAAGCTTGGATAAACATGGATCACCATCTTCAAGTGATTGAGGTCAAGCACATGCACAAATCACTTGAAAGTCTTCTATTCTTTTAAATTCCATTTGTTTCTAGTGGACCTGTACCACGGAAGGTACCACCAGTTTCATCGCACATTGCAGCAAACATATCTACCGTCAACAAGTGTAATGGTACAAATTGCCATAATTGTCCATATACCTCCTGTCTATACGGCTTCCACTGAGTCCATAAAGTCAAGAATTTTCAATGCCATAATAGTTTTGCACGCCTAGAATAGTATAATTACAATTGCAAAACTACTGCCAACTTACCAGCTTCAGTGATAATAAAGATATCAGTATCTCTGTCCGAGTCAAAGTCACCAAACGATGCGATGACTCCATTTATACCAGAAAGCCCTGTATCACTTGTGACATCTGTTAGCCCTTGTGCGTTAACACCCAACACACCATCACCTTGATCATGCCCACACAGAAACAATGCACAAAGTAAAGTCAAATAATGCCGACATAAAAGCTTCTGCATAATGGCAACAATCGCACAAGACCCTCATTTAGCAAAAAGAAATTAATCGTGATATTTTGAATATCTTTATTGTTTCATGACATTATTAAACGTCTTCCTTCTCTTCAAGGGCTAAATAACACAAAATGGCAAAATGGACACCTCAGACGTCGGTGCATAAATCACGTTCAAATAGATTACACCAAGCACTTCCAGTAGTTAATGGTTGAAAATTTGATACAAATATTACAATCTTCCATTCATCTTAACGTTAATTCGCATTTTCAACGTAATCCATCCAAAGTAAACCAAAGAAAAGTCAAAACTTTTGGCAACAAAGCAATCAAAACCAGAGTTTCAAAACAACCCTCTTCACAATACTCGAGATGAGAATGAGGCTACGCTGAGTGAATTTGCTTGATCATGATCTAGTCGGGATGAACAGCTGTCGGATGCTCCCGAAAGTACGCCGCCACTTTACACGACCTCCAGCGATGTCGCAGATGATACTGAGAGGGTCTCGGGACCAATGAGCATCATATGCTTGCTTGAACTGTGGTTTGAGGTTCACCAGGATGAGCTTAGTCCATGTTTTCTTCGGAGCGCTTCGAAAGCACTTCCAGGAGAAGGGAACTAGCTCCTTCCATATTCTTTTGCACAACCTATCGTCAGGCAATCAGATAACGTGTCCAGACCAGCGCATCCTGTTGTGCCGGATAATTTTCTCAACTTTTGGTTGATTCAGATACCTATGCCACACCGAGATGTTAGCGATAAGGTCCCTCCGACTTAATCTGCACATGCTTCTCAGGCAAAATATATGGAACTCTTCTAGCCAGTCAATGTCACTTTTCAAGGGGCACCATGATTTAGAGCCGTATAACAGAATCGGAATGATGGCAGCGTTGAACACTTTCAATTTTATCGCGATAGACATACCATTTCGCGGCCACAGCCGCTCAGACATACTTGTGAATGCCCTTGAATCTTTCGCTATCAGGCATAATGTATCATCCGTGGGCGTTATTTGTGAGAGTAGAACCCAAATGTGTAAAGTGATTGAAGTTGTCTAGGGTCTCCCCTTCCGCACTTACCTGGGGCTCCAGAGTGCAAAAGCTCAAGATTTTGGATTTGGCAGGTTTGATTCACAGGCGAAGTTTCAAAGTGTTCAGAGAGACCTGGTCCATCAGTTTTGGCGCGTTTAGCTCGTTGTCAGCAAGTATGGCAATGTCATCGGCATATTCCAGGTCCGCAATGCACAGGGTGTCAGAGACAGCAAGCCCAGCAGCTTGTGAAATCGATTTTGACATGAGCCAGTCAAGGATAAGATTGAAAAGCATTGGAGGTACGATGCTTCCTTGACGAACTCCGGTGATTATTTTAAAAGGATCCAACTGATACTAGCCGACACGGATGACCGACTTAGCTCCGGAGTACATAACTCGTAGAATGTCAACGAAGATTTCGGGGCTTCCACACGTGTGCAAGACTCTCCACATGGAATCCCGATGCACGTCAAATGGAGCATGAAGATAGCATGAAGATCTGATCACACAGCCTCGACCGAATAAGAATCCACCTTGTTGTTCCCAAAGAGATGCTTCATATTTGCTGCAGAGTCTAGATCTTATAATCGTTGTTTGCACTTTCCTTGCAATGGATAGCAAGCTTATACCACGGTAGTTGGCACAATCAGATTTTGAGCCCTTATTGAAAAAGAGTATGATTAAGATCAAACTTCAACCATTATCCTGTACTGTGTATAACAGAAAGCACTTTTTCACAGTATTGTCCAAATGATGACCAGTAAAGTAGCGCAAAAGAAAGAGCAAGACTCTAAAATTACCAACATTTTAGTTGAAGTACTGATTTCTTCAAAACCAAACGGGATACAATTGACTTAATTTATGAAGATCAGTTAGATATTACAAGAATCAGTCAACAATTGGGGAAGAGTACGAGAATTCGCCAATCACGATAATGTAGGCATTGTAAGAAGATAAGTTATATATATAGGAAAACTGAAAACTAATAATGCAGCGGTTTGACAAGAATACATTAGTAAATCAGGTGGTTTGGGATGAAGAACGCTGAATAATGGCTGTACACAAGGATATTTTCAGCAGGGGGATGGGGGGGGAGCATTGGCCAAAAAAATTTCTGGACTGCCCTTTAGATCATCAGAAAAAACACACCTATACATGAAAAGGGTTGATAACTCATGAATTACATTCTCCTTTCATACTTATATAACTTGAATTTGACTAGACGTTTTATAGAAAGCATGCAATTCAGAAGACATCACATCAGTTGCTGTATTCCTAGTAGTATTCAGTCCGAGCATGGCAATTCACAAAGTTTTGCAGCAATAATCCAAATATGCAATAGTCACGCTTTATATCGGTCTTACTTTACATAACTTTGGATATTTGTGAAGAGCAGCTGTCTCCCTGCACCCCCTGCCTGCCATGTATGACCTTGCGCTGATGGTCTTGACAAATTCGTGTATTCCATCACTGAAATTGACTAAACTACACAATATTTAAATAGGTAAAAAGCCACAAATACATCAGAAAACATTGAAATAAGAAAAGTAGCAGACAGACAAAGTACAATTATTGTACAGTGCAATTTTCAAAGTTATTTCCCTCCGTAAAGTGTCTAATTTGGCATTGCATTTTGTTGTGATTTTAGGAGATACAGAATCGACATCTGATTGATCAGTTTCATCTTTTTGACAATATGAAAAACTTTAATTATTAAAGCGCTGCAGTGTCATGGTTGATCTTACCAATGTTACTTATAGTCATTAAAACGATCTTTTTTGATTGACCAGGCAACGGTAATAATTATGACAAAGATGCAGATTAATAATGATTCACAGTTGTGAAGAAACTGAGAGTCAGGAACAGGGCCGACAGGAAGGCAGCATTGCAGGGGGGGGGGGTGTAATATTTTTAATTTGCCGACAGAGGGCGTGGTCATTGGGGGTGGTCATCAGAACTTACCATGTCTTGGAAGTGTGTTTATTTAATGGTTCTCTTAACTCGACTTTTACGCCATGCTTTGCTTAGTTTTTATCAAAAAGATTTTTTGCTTGTAAAATTAAAGCAAATTGTAAGCAGTCTGTGAATTTCCACACAATTCATTTCTGTAAATATCAAGCTCTTCCTTTCAAAAGTACTATTTTTCAGTTTGCCGAATTCCATATAACAGCCTTCCTTTAATAACGCCTGGTGCTATTAAGTGCTATAAAGTCGCCTGCGGTTGCTTTCTGTCACTTTGTCACTCTCCATTATCCCGAAATCGCAGGCAATTATTTTCTAAAGGAAACGTTATCTTACGGTGCTGCACGAAGGCGTGTAAAGTACCGCTAAACAACCGAGAAATTACCCTAAGGGCCTAGGAAAGTTAAAAAAGTTCATCTTTTTACTGGCTGTTACAGCAGTCTAAAGGTACTTCAAACACGTGCCTGGGAAACCGCAACAAAGCGTTTCCGTTATAAAATAATTGCCTGTGATGCCGGGACGATAGAAGATGGCATATGTCAGAAAGTAACAGCATGCAACCTTACCTCATCTACGGCTACATGGAATACAGGCTGAACGGCCTTTCTCATTTATTAGTGCTAGCTGTTACAAGAGTATCTGAGGATATATCTATGTTCTGCCAACCATTCATAGAGAGCACCGACAGAAATTGTCAAAAGTTACCAATTTGCCGAAAAAATGCAGGTTAAAGGTTTCATTTGCCGACAGCTGCTTTTTCCAGGGGAGTGTCACACCCCCTACGCCCTCCGCCGCGACGGCCCTGGTCAGGGATGTACTGTTCCTTCCGCACCATTTTGGTGTATAGGTCGGCGTCCATCTGCGTTTCTTTAGCCTTTGGACCACACAGCTGTGCAATCACAGTGACTACTACAGTAGGGGACTGGCCCACAGATAGCACTGTGTTTATAACTTGCATAATCTATCATCCTTAAGTGCTGAGTGCTAAGCAAGGAAGCGTTATGTACTATTTTTAAAGTCGTTGGTATGACCCAGTGGTGGATTTTACCACCAAGCCACTGCTGCAGTAAGTAATGTCTCCTAAATACTACATCTTTCACATCCATATCTGCCATACAATAGATTTCTGCACTACTGTTCTATTCCAATATTCTTACAACACTTAACTGCGAGGATATATACGTTTTTAATACCAAAAACATGTCCATAAGAAATAGGAGGGTAAATACCCTGAAATATGCAGGAATATTTAAGCAAAAGTTGCAGGCTAGGAATAATCGAGAAACAAAATGCTGGTTTCAGACAAAACGGAACAAAGTTGTAACAAGGTTAAAAGCAAATCAGAATCTAAAGCAGTCAGTGTATATAAATCTAAACTGTAAAAAGCATTTCCGTCCTTTCAGCCTTTCTCTTCCACAATCCTATCTTTTCCTTCTTTATCGCTTCCAACAAACTGTACAGACTCATCGTCATTATCTTATCTCTCACCTTTTGGGCTTGATGAAACTGTAAATTGCTAATCATATCCTAGTATGGTTAATGGTAACACTTTATGGTCAGTCAGTAGTCCAGGCTGCACTAAATGGCTGCGGAGCCATCTGCAGGATCTAAACAGCCTGCCTTTTTAAATAAAAGGAGTCGAAATTTTCATATTTTACGCCAGGGGATTTGTGTAGGCTTTGCCTACACAGTTTGTAATTACAGTGGGCGTATCAGATACTGTGAAACTGTTATCGTCTCCATGCAATTTTTGGACATTTTTTCGCAATCTGACCAATGGTAGTGCTCCTCCCTCTCTTGGACTTGCTTGCATCAATTTCACATTGTTGGTAACAGGTTCAAGCATGTGAAAACTTTTAAAATACAATCTTATATGAAATGACCCAAAGTTTAGGAGAAACCCTGCTTGAACTCAGGTGATGTTATTATTATATAAAAATGTGCATAGAACTAAATATGCACTGTTTGGCAATGGGTTTACAAAGATCATTCAACAACAGAACAAAATAGTCTCTTTAAAATCTACCTTAGCAGAATTTTAGAGAGACAATAGCCTTTAAGTTCCTTAATCCCCTCTTCCCTGGCCAATTTTCTTTTCGTCACTCCAGTAATAACTGATTGTGATAGTCGAAAGTCTTGTAACTCTTTGCTTTGTTACTTATTGTGATTCGGCTTGGAGTGCCCTGTAAACTTGTAGTAACGTAAGCCTTGTATGAACATCTGCTCCACACTTCACCCCCCCTCCCCCTCCGCTCAATGACAAGGATAATTACCATACAATGGAATTCCTGGAAGCTGCCTCTATAAGATGGTACCCAGACCTTCACTGTCGCACAACAAGATAACTGCATTTTCACTGCGGTGCTGCTTCACAAGTTGCTGGAGATGGTGTAATTACTAATGGCGAGGCGATGTATTTGTTGGAACACGTGCTACAACCATCATTTTCAGCATCGTAATGTTTTGAGGTAAGTGAACAAGTTAGCTTGAAATGAAACAACGTGACGAGTCGGGAATGTGGGTTCTAGCCTAGCAGATTACTTGAGGTGTCCGTGGGCGTGGTGATTAATGATTACGTACTTGGATTCAAGGATTCTTTACACACTGTTATTGGATGAATTTTATAAGACCACCTAAATTGTTGTCTTTACATTCTACATTTGCTGTGACGATTATAAGGTTCGTGTGATTCTGTTTTTTTCTTGGTCGTGGATTTGGCTGTTTCCATGGCCTTTGGTAATCACAAGGGAATTACCTTGTAGACATGTGAGGTAATTTGACTAAACTACGATTCAAGATCGACAGCAGTGGTAAGCACTTGTGGGGAAAGGAGTGGCCCGTGCTTTGGTGGCTTTATCATGTGACGGAAAGAGGGTTACACAGTGAACGTACTTAGCAGGAGCGTGTAAATAAAGCTAATGATAAGGCCCAAAACAGACAACAAGGGAGAGCTTTCATAAGAGTCACACAAGTTTCTGTAAGTTGGTTTCTGCAATAACTCACAAACAAACTGACAACATGTACAGCTTGTTCCAGTTTTTCAATGTCCTTAGTCTTGGTAAAATCTCTTTTCCTCACTCCAACTTTAACAGTGATATGTATGGTGCTTAGCAGTTGGAAGACATTTTGTCCAAAGCGAGCTAAATTTAAGTTAAATTTATCTTAAGAAGTGAAATGAATGTGAACAACATGCAGTTTGGTATAAGATTAACGTAATTGGCAACCAAGTTATTCATTTTGGCTAACACATTTGCTACTAGTTGAATGGTGCATAAGATACACTTTTATAAACTTAAAGCAAAACTATTTTACCCTGTGATTGTCAATGAAAGCAGTTGTCCTCTGATCCATTGTTAAAACATTTATTATTTGATGGCAATCCTTAATATCTGTCTCATATTTCTAGTATTTGATTGATGGGATGAGAAGGAGAGGGCTACATCAGAGCTTCTGGCAACCATCTTGTGGAGTTCTATTAATTTCAGTTTTAAATGTTCTTGGACATTTAGCTGACAATGTTTAAAAATGTAATTTCTTGTTGTACAATCTGATTCTGTTGTGAAATGTAGCCACCATTTTTTCCTATATATGTTTATTAAATCACCAGCCTAAACTCTTCAAATCAATGAATCCAGAGAAATAAACATTCTTACTCAGTTTTGTTTGTACAAAGATTTTCATATTGTATTTAATAACCATTTTTTAACAGTGATGACATTATCAGATTTGATTATGTTAACTTCTTACTGTATACCATCCTTTCCATTTTGCTTGGCTTGGATGTGTTCTTAACAATTTGTCATTTTTCATTCCTGCAGTAACTAAATCCCAAATAGCAGTAACAGATGTACTTTAAATCACATCAATTTGATTTTTTGTTCTTTTATTCAGGTTACTTCTATGTCGAAGGTGATATATAATGCTGAGGCAACTTGTTCAAGAAATAAAAAAGTACAAAAGAGTACCAAAAGATCCTATCTCTTTGTTAACTGAGTTGGGGCAAATAAGCAAGAAACCTCCTGTGTTTGAAGTCAGAGAAACTGATTTCACAAATCCAGTTAAAAAATATTTATGCACAGCACAGTTTCTTTACCTTGAGGAATTGGGATTAGGAAGCTCTAAACAGAATGCAAAGAGATCAGCCAGTCAAGAAATTCTGAAAGGCTTACTTCATGAATTAGACGAAAGTATAGATGAATATGTTACATTATTTGATACTGTTCCCAAAAAAAATGTAAATAGTAAACACATTCTTTATAACAGTCCTTTGTATTTGTACCTAACAACTGACTATGCATGCTCAAACTGGAAACTGTCAAATGCGATTTTGGCTTTCGTAACCAGGTATTCAAAAGTTTTCATCAGTAACAGAACTTGCATTTGACAATTTCTGGTTTAAGGACTTACTTCTCTTTGATATAACAAGATTGAAATGGCAGTATCTAATGTGAAAATGTGAAGATCGACTTGCAAATAGGTATCTGAAAAGCCTTCCTGCAATTGAATGTCTGAACAATAATATATTTTATTGAAGTGCATTTTGTGTCAATGTGAACTATGACAGTTACTCTGACACTATCAACTTTGGCACAATAAGAGATTATCAGTTGGAAATTCTTAGAAAGGCTTGATTAGCTTGTTGCAAAGATTTCTGATGCACTAAAATGTAGCAGAGTACTTTCCTGTGTCTCGATTTTGTATTATATAGCCATACTACACAAAATAACAGAAAAGACATTAATTGGTGTAACCAAGAATCCTGCTTAAACCCTCCTGAACATGACCAAGTAATTTCATATCTATAAGTTCTTGTGTTACAATTTATTATGTATATGAAAAAAGATGTCTGATTGTGCTGATATCATAGTAGAACAAAGGAAGAAACAAGTAACACCTTTTGTCACATATTTGTTAACTTGTAAAAATAAAGGTTTTTATTTGTAGGGAAAATAACAACTCAGAGGTAACTGTAACAGAGCACAGTAGAAAAGTACTTTGTAAATCACTCCCTGATGAACTGTGTAGTTCAATGACATAATTCAAATTTGTTATCTATTTACATTTCTTTCTTAGATCTATCATTAAAACAAATAATGCTTTGTCGAATTTACTGTCTAAGATTTTTCAGTACGTATTTGCTTTTGCCTTATTATATCATGTAATGTACTTTATGCTTTCAAACTGCAGCTGCAAGAAATTAACATTATGTGTGCAGTAATCTATAAATATTTGTAAAGCCTTCTCAAGTATAGGTATTATATATTATGTTTAATCCTGGTCTTCTAGAAGCTCTACCAGCAATGCATCAGGTTGCTTTACTTGTGGTAGGTAGCTAGGTTGAACGTTATGCAATAGTAGAATAGTACCTAGAGCAATAGGAAGAGGCTTTACTTAAAACAACAGAGGTTTTCACTCATTGTTTTAAATTTCTCATGCTTTCTGCAATGAAACTTAGGGTTATTCAAAACAACACTAAATCTCTCCATTTCTCCATTTAAAAATGTGAGTAGTTTTACTCCATTTAAACTGAATGTTTTTAAGCTACTGATGCAATTTTCTAGCATGAAAAATGTTGGTGCAAAACTTCAGCAAATGAAAAATGTACTTTCCAGTATGGCACATGCCTATTTTGGATTGTACCAGCTGTGCACGTATGTGCAAGTATAGTAGCAGATGTTAGAACAAGGCAATGAACAGAAGGTATTTTTGGAAATGTTTACCTTTTGATAATTTTAGTTTTGTGATAAGAATGTCTTTATTACATCACAAAGATCTTATTGCCTGACAATGTTCTCTGTGCATGTAAAAATCTGAAAGGCCTGGTGAAGTGCCGCAATAGGCACATACCAAATCACTTAATCGGGCTTTTAATGAACTGGGATCATCTTCAGTTGATGCGTTGTGTTTAGTTAGTTGGGCATAAAAAATTTCAAATTCAGCAAAAAGTTCTTCTCTTTTAACATTTTGGCTCGTACCTATTGCGGCACTCCAGTGGACCTTTCGTATTTTTAAATGTATAGAGAATATTTCAGGCAATAAAATCTTATGTAATAAAGACATTCTTATCACGAAATTTGATAAGGATCTGGGGTTGTAATTCTTTACAATAATTTTATAACTTTTCAATAATTTTTAGTAATTTTCAAATGGATTTTGAAATTTAGTTTGTGGTGGAAATTTGAGTCAATTTTATCCTCACTTGCCATAGTAGAGCCAGATGCACTACATGACCCAAAATGTTAGAAAGGACTACACATGTCTGGTATACATGTAGAATCTGAAAACTGCCTTCCAATGAATGCAACCTGTAACCAGCCAGATTCCTCTTTTCCATTGACACATAAAGAATGATGAAGGCAACATCAGGATGCCAAGATGCCAAGAAAACTCTACTTTGCAATTTTGCAACTTTCAGACATCAAGGCATTATCAAAGTCTAATGTATATTCTGAATGCAATGGTCTGAAAAGTAATGTATTGTGTTTTTGTTAATGAATGAATCCTTACTGTTTCAGCACATAGCATTTTGTATAAAGAATGAAAAATGCAGTCTGCTAAACTTTATTTTTCAATTTTCGTGATGTTGTGGATTATTTGGGACAGTTTGCTATTTTTGCCCTTGTGATTTCATTTGGTCTTTATTTCATACATGTCTGTTAGTTCTGTACATTTATAAATTTTATTCTTACATTAGATTTTCTTCTTTGTTGTCGGCTTCCAGGATCATGTGGTGGTAAATGCAGTCCCATCTCCCCCAACATCCTCGTCAAAACTTATAAAGGAGAACTGTGTCGGCCAGTTACAGGAATATGCACAGAAACATGGAATTCCTTTACCAGAATATCATGAATTAATGAAATCAGGACCAGACCATGCTAGAGAGTTTAGGGTCGAGGCAAAAGTAAGTAAGAATGTTTGATATGAATTTTGTACGAATTTTTGCTTGTGTTAATTCAGAGTAAAGTGTGAGACATATCTTTCCAGTTATGCAACTGTTTAGCTGTTAAGATCATTATGCCAGCAACACACACGAAAGCATTTATTTTGTCAAGAGTAAGAATAAAAAGTTACAACAGTTTTTACTTTTCATCTTGTGCTTGGCAATCGTCTAGATATAAGACAATCACACAGCTTGAAAAATCTTGTGACAAAAATCATCACAAGTTTTAGTGAAGATAGTCACAATAATAATTTAGTGGAGATGCGCCGTAAAGCACGCAATTCATCGCATGTGCAAGTCCATAGTAAGGAAAACCATATTCAAGAGTTTTGTTAGGGGAGCTTTTGTCTCCAATCAGGCAACTCAGTGAAAAAAGTCCATATTATTTAGATGAATGTAAGCCATTTTGTCAAAGTTTCATCAGCTGATCCCGTCGTTGCCCCACTTAGCAGGGCCCTTTAGTTCAGTATGCCCACATTGTTGCTGCTGCTGCATCCAGTGGGTTTAGATCGCAAAAACATTTTGTGCCTCACTTTTCACATGTTTGAAATATAGAAAGATTGAAATGTATCCTTAACAGCTTACAGCACTTACAACAAAATATATCTTTAACAGCAGAAGGATTTTCGTGGGCTGATGGTAGGCAGCATTGATTGGATAAAACAGTATCAATCAGGGGTAGCAGCAGGCAGTGTTATTAGCATTATTATTGTAATAACACTTTTTTCCCAAGCAAAGTTTCCCATGGCAAATATTTGCAAACATGGAAGGAGTTCCTTTTATCCCTCAAGTATTTGGAATGACATGCAATACTATGCCTGCTTTCTTTTCAGTTGGAGACAGCGATAATTGACTAATACTTTGCAACCAGAATACTCTTATGTCTTTGAAACAACTTCATCAAAAGTTCATCAAATTAGGACTTTCTCCCTTTTAATAATGGAAACAGCTAATGCTTTGTTTTGGAAGCGTCAATGATGCAAATTCCAATTGTCTTGGGCTATTCAAGCAGAGGAGTGATGCAGCCCCCTTATTACTTTGCATTTGTGATAACACAAGCAGTTTTCAGTTGTAAAATCCACCGGGCCTAACACAAAAGCAGTTCATTATCAAATATCCTATTTCATGGGGTCCTTTGATATCCATCGTGGCATTTTGTAAGTTTATTCATACACTTTTCTTACTGCAAATGTTACGGAACCGCCGCCTAAAGGTCTGAGTAGCGTGATACGCAAGGAACGGTCGGAACAGTAACGTGAAGAACGTAGTGTTAATCAGCAAGTATTGATATTACAAATTTAGGGAATCATATTAGTATTTAATGTATATACACATTAGGCTAAAGTGTTCATACCAATGCTCGAAGTGTGATGGCTTTTCCAGGGTTAGACCACGAGTCGACGTTTGCAAGGGCATTTCATGCTAGGAGGATGCTGAGTTATCTGCATGAAAGTGCCTCCTTGGCAGATGAGTAGATATGAATTTTACCTCTACATCCACTTCCGAACTTTTCCTTGACTCTTTTTGTGCTCTCCTCTTCAGAAGAAGTTTGAGGATTTTATATCTTCGTGGACGTGACGTACGTCGTTCATGAAGGCCGGATGATTGGACTTCAACCATTGTAAGATCATTCAAAACCACACCTAGCACTATGATATTAAGGAATTGGTTGTACTTGTGGGGAACGTTATCGCCTGCATCACGTAGATGATGTAGACTTTGCCGTCACTTGCCTTCATGTAGGGAATTTAACATTTTGGAATACTTACATTTCATATTACTTAATACTTACATTATTATTCACCTAAGACACAAAGGTGAAGTTATATAATTATGATTCCTGTGTTCACAAATGTTTTCCAGAATTTTGATATATTAATAAACACAGCATGAAATTGAAATAATCTTTGTGCATTCTTGTTGCATGTTTGATTGTTGTTGTTTGATTTAATTTTTTCTACAGTTGTTTTATTGAGTTGGTAGTGATAAAACTCAAAAATTTATAGAAGGCAAGTAACTGGGCAAGTAACTAACAATCAGTTGCTAGGTCTGGAAATATGAGAAACATTTTTATGTCGCTCTGGCTTATGGCAATGGGAAACAGCCATCAAAATCATGCTACTTGTGGACAACTTTTAATGGAAAAGATGAGGAGTTAGGAATATACTGCCAATTCTGTCACATTCACAGCTTGGGGCTGCTTAGGGCATGTTTGTTCTCCATTGAGTTTCAATGAAGGTATTGTATCTTGTAGTGCAGCTTTTCAGATGAAGACATTTACAGGTTGAGAACAATCTCCTGTTTTGTTAGTTTCAAAAGATAGCAGACCATAATTACATTTTGTGACTACAAAAAATTTTTGCTGTGATCTCCTTAGAAATAGTCTAAACTAGAGCACCCCACAATGCTTTGCAATAACGAGACAGTAAGCAAACATATTTGAAACTGGTCCAACTTCCAACACATGTATCATGCGATCATCATTTTAGTTAGACGTGCAATACTATATACAGTATGAGTTGTAATATTTTCGGAGCATACATGATGACGACGTCTCTGTCGGCTTATATTGCCCATTACTATCATATTTATTCTAAAAATTTTTACAGTTTTGATCCTCTGTAGGGGCAGCTTGGCACTCAAAATACAATTTGTTTTGGCCATTAGTGTTGGAAAACAACCATCATAGACATACTATTTTTGGACAACTTTTAGGAGAAAAGATGAAGAGTTGAGCATATATGCCCTGAAAAATTTTTCAAACTAGGATGATTTTGATGGTTGTTCGATAGTATCGATTATGACTTGAACTGTTTGTGAGTTTTCTAGTCCTGGTATGAACTTATGGCCTTTTATGGACACTTACCTTCGGTTTGATTTTTCAGTCACATCATTTGGTTTGATTCTGTGGAAAGTTTGACCTTGAAACTATACTATACTGTGATCTTCATCTGAGATAATATTGAGATATAACTTGTGAGATGTTTAGGGTGACGCTTTTGCATTATTTTCAAACATTTTTGCAAAGAAGTAAATTTAAAACAATGTTTTTCTTTGCAACTAGTCCCTTTATTTCCAATATGCGAATCCATGGAAAATCCTGAAGTTCATTGACTAAAATAGGGAGCGACTTGATTTTGGGTTGGGCCGCAAAGTATTATTTTTGTCTGCTGGGTACACGCTTTCGGAACGGAGGAGGGTTGTGCAAAAGAGTATTCCATTATTTTTTTGCCACTTGTGAAGCACTGGACACAGGGTTTATGTCACACACGCTTGCGTTTTCCTGGTCAGAGATACTGATTACCATTTTTTCATCTTAGATGTTTTAAATTAATGTATGTAACCAATTGTGTTCATTCTTATTTCCTTTAGTTGCCGTCTATGTCATATATTGCAACAGGTTGTGGACCCACCAAAAAACTGGCCAAAAAGACTGCAGCGGGTAAACTGCTGGAAATGGTATTTGAAAGTAAATCGTCACCTCAAACTTCACAATTAGGACAGTTGACAAGTGAGCGTGGACGGTCTCCTTTAAATCCAAACTGTCATAAGCCCAATTCTTTGCCCATAGGGTTGACCGCACACTCAAAACCCTACCAACCACAAAAGACAGAGCCGTCACTACTGGTGCGCCATCGTGTACCACATGAGCCAACTCTCACCACCGAGTCAAGTAGCCAAAAAGCATCACTATTGAACCAAGGTCAAACATCTGAAGATTGCAGTTCGTCAAAGTTGAAAGCCTTGGCTGAAGTTAATGGTGTGAAAGTAACTTATCATTATTTTGACACCATCGATCCTGACAAGAAGGTCTGTTTAGTGGAAATTCACAGCCAACCACCTCTGGTTTTTTCAGGGACTGGCAGGACGAAATCAGATGCGGAAGAAATCGCTTCAAGAATTACTCTCCAAGATATCAAGATATTGGAATGTTTTAAACAAGAGTCTGTCAGCGAAAGCTAAGAAAGAAACATAAACCCGTGTCATTGTCTTTTATGTATTTTTTGATTTTGGTTGTTTATGTGGAATTAGATCTATCAAGTGACTGAAGAACGGTGATACAGAGCACTATTTGTTACGTATTCTCCACACTTTGTGGCTTCTTCCATCTTATTACACATTAGCTGCTTCTTTCTTTATGCTTGCCCCTTCAGGTGCTGTCTTATGTTTTATATTTTGCAGAGTTATCCCATCGCCTTCTACTGATTGCCATCAAGTCTGTCTTCTAGGCCAAGCACATCCAGATGACAGAGTCTATCATTATCATTGACTGATGATCGTGGCAAGTAAATTCCTGAATCGACTTCCAATCCTGGTGACATTATCACCAGCCAAACGTCGGAAATTCTGCCACTGGTTCCTTTTGCCACTCCCTCCTTCCCTGGTTTAGGGGCAACTTCCACCTTAATCTTAGCATATTTACTCGTGGCAAGGATAAGATGAATCGGTAATTCAGGCTTCTTATTAACATCAAAGACTTCAACTCCTTGTTGGTGGCTAAAGTGCTCAAGCAATTGCTGAAGACCATCGAGTAAAGCTCGTACACTTGGAATAAGAAGTTCTTTGAAGTAAGAGAACTTTGTGACTTGTCCCAACTCTGTTCTATCAATTTCAGCGTGGAATTGATTCCAAAAGCGTGGCCAGTGGATGTGTGCCATTGAAACTGGTGGTGGTCAGCTTTGGCAGCTTGGCTCTGGTACTCCTTTTCATAGCTGTGTCATCTTCATCAGCCCATGATACTTCCTCTACTCCTGCTTCATGGACTCCCGTTTCTTTTCTTCCTCTAGTGCTTGTCTCAGTCTCATGTCTGACTCTTGTTGGGCTATTAAATCTTTAATTTCAGCAATTCTTTTTATGATTAAGTCCACAGGTGCTTGAAGAGGGATAATCCTTACATTAAAGTTATTACTTCACCTCTCTATTTCTTCGTCATTTTGGTCAGCTGCTATGGATAGTTCCAAGAAGTCGGATCTAAGAAGGCTTTCTCCGAAACCCTTTGTAGTTTTTCTGCTTGTCTAGTAACTTCTCTCTTCTCCGTCTCATTTGTTGTGATGTGGACAATTGAATACGTATAACAGCTCTTTTAACAGTACCGCCTTGGCTTATGGACCAACCAGACTACTAACTTATTGCCCACAGTTCCCACCACGTTTTAGGTTCAGGCACTGTAAGCTAAGGTTTTGTCAGACGCCTTTTGTTACGAGTTCAAATCCTCTTCAAAATTCCAAACCAGAAAGTAAGAAATTGCACACCAATGCACCTATAAACTCCTGACTCCGTGTAAAATCGTCCTTTTGCTCTCAAAGCAATGATTGTCAGTTGCAGTATGTTAAAAGGTGCAGTGTACTATTCGTAATTTCCAATCGGAAGACTGAAACTCCTATGAGGAGTATCCAGTTAACATGTGCTTATGTAAATACTTTGTTTGCTACAACCAAATCTCATGTTCATAACTTTGGTCTTGGTTTAGCTGTAAGTTCCCAAACGAAGTATCCTCGCTGTTTTTCTCAACAGTTGCTTGATTTTTGTTGCGTGGTGCTTAAATGGTATGCTCTGCGCCGAATGTTTCCGGGGGCTCCACCTTGTGTTTGAAATCGTGATAGCTGCATAATAACTGTCGATGTTTGTCTGTTGACTCTAGATTCTCCCACTGAACGTCTCTATTAGCTTAAGGTGGCATCGGTAAAGATATACTTTCTTAAGTACTAAAAATACACATTCCATTCTCGCATGATCTAAACCATAAAATTTAAACTTACACCTTAAGAATGTGAAAGGTCCCAACCACGCATTTAATGATACAATAACTAGAAGATTATGACTCCAACCACGCTTTAAAGCATTGCAACTCTATATTCTTAGGACACCACTATAGTGGTCAGGATCACTCATTACAGCAATGTGACGTCAAGGAGTCACTTTCTATCTTCAATTACACTATGATCGTATTACTTGATTTTACTGAACTTAATTTTAGTGTCCTAATTAATAATAAATGTCCAAAGGTGTAAGTTCCAGTAACAGCCAAGCGCCAGACCTTTGTAGAGCAATTGGAAATTTTGGTCGGTCGGTACACTATCATCATGATGATAAAGAAAGAGATGTTGCTGTCTGTGGTTAGTTCTTAGACATTATCAATATTTAGACATTATCAACATGTGCGTTGGTTTCACATACGACGCACGTGGTCTCCGATCTTGTGTACTGCTGATGAATAGTGCTCACTCCTTGTTAGGTTCAGTAAGATTATGTAGCAGTTCTTGAGTCCATCGTGTGAGTCTGTTTTCTTTACAATATATCCAAGAGCAGTAAGAGGACGACTAGAAGGAAGTAATATATTGTAAGATGTCAATGCTTAGGATAAAAGCTTTCCTCAGTGCGTTACCAAGTCTTACACAGCTTTTACCGTTTATATACAATGCTGCAATGGCATTTAGTAGTTTTATTGTTATCATGTACTTTATAAATATGTTCCATATTATTTGTTTGTCAGCAGAGTAAAACTCGTCTTAAGGTTAATGCACGTGGAAGTTTGTAAGGTTAATGAAGAAGTTGACGCTAATAAGATTCGGATACTTTTCGCTGTACAAACATCTGTTCTTATGACTTTCTGTTTTTTCTAAATCCTTTTTACAATATTCTGAGGCTTCTGTCAATATGTTTGTTAATTAAGTTTAATAGTAGTATTTTGCTGTAAACTGGTGCAGCAATAGACTTAAGAAAAATGCCTCAACGATCCTTCTTTGATCTCAATGCTTGTTTGAGAATGGACATTATAATCTTTTGATCGTTATTTTCCATTAGAAGTAAGTTAAATATAATCTTGGACTAATTCTAATTATCATATGAATGTTTGGTTGAATCAATAACATTTGGTGTAGCATAACAAAAAGACAATGTTCAAAATTGATGTAAACAGAAAGGAAGAACAGTTTGTCTTGTGGGTGGGAATTCGGGGATGCAGTATTTTCATATATAGACGAGAACAAGAAAATGTATGACTCATGATCAATGTGCATCGAATTCATGTTAGCAAGCTGATGGCAATTGTCTTTAATTAGGAATTAAATTGTGCAAATCGATTTTGTAACTAGAAAAGCACTTAGAGAGCGCAGTCCTCCGCCACACATATTGTGCTTCCAACCAATCATTTAGTAGTCCCAAATTCGTAATGATCTATACGCACGCCTCTGTGAAATTAAAAGTACCAATTTCAACTTTGTTGTCAGAATTGTGATTGCTTTTTACATTACAGTGTGTGTATATTTGATCTAACTGAGCGTCCTGGTTAATGAAAGTTCTTGAAACTTGTATATCTTAATATACAAATTTGGTGGTGCCATTGCTTAGTAAAGGGAGACTCTAATTTACTCTATAGTTCATGATAGCTGAACTGTTTTCTTTTTTAATCGTATTGGCATGCTTCAGATTCCACATAATCGTGGCCATATTTAGGCGTTTGTTGTAAGCCTTTACCTTTATTTGTTTTCTTGCTGTGATGAACACTTAAAGGATGCCCAAATTTTTCCTGTTTTGGATCATTCGGGACACTTACTGAAAATTTCGTCAAAGTCCATTCAAATGGTTTTGAGTTATCTTGCCAACGGACAGACAGACAGACAGACAGACTAAACTTGGCAAAAACATAACCTGGCGTAGGTAATAATAGGAATTATTTTTGCTTTATACATTGGTTTAAGTAGAAATTTTGTGACAAAAGTGGTCTCTATCGCTTGTATGGGAAATATTTGTACTTACAGCCTTAATCCAAATGAAATACAAAGGGGTATACTAAAATGTTAAAGGCATTGCTTGAGCAGAGTTTCGAGCTTTGTAATGACGCGCAACTATGAAAGGTTTACTACGAAAGGCCCACTTTTCAAGTGTGACATGAGTTGGTACGCCTTCTTTTGATAACATGATATCGAACACTTGCATTCTATGGATGTAGAAACTGTCCTTTGATCTTCATGATTAGTTCATATTTTAATTCGCAACATATATACTAAAAGAATATATTATAACATTGTTTCTCTTGATATTAGGTACAAGATACAAGAATTCGCCAAGCAATTGTATCTTACGAATGCAGGTGGCACTGTTGAAGATTAGAAATACTATTATGCTTTCTATATCCTCTTTTCCACTGTAGCAATAATCAGTGCCTGAAAACAGTGTTTTTGTAGCTAAAGCAAGTCAAAATTAACCACAAAATCCACTACCCAGCAGTAAGAGAAACGTTTTCAATGTTATCATACATAAAATCTGAAAATCCGTATCAATGCAATTGGGTTTAAATTGTGTTCTGAATTTGAGCTGAACATTTATCATAGACGAGAGTTGGTCATACCAATCTCGTTTATGTGCTCAAGCGCAACATAGATCCGGTTCTAAGTCATTATTTCGTCTTTCTCGAGTAACTTTGCGTTTTGCAACGAGCTCCCTAGAAAAATGAACCAAAGGTAAAAAACCCTCAACCCATGAGTCTGACAAAGAGAAGACAAGCCTGAATTTCGGTACTTAAATTTTCCGTGTCGAATGTATACAAATACAAGGAATAAAGTTAAACACATGCAAATGATGGAAAACATGTGCTGTAGGTCGACAAAGACAATAAGGAGGTTTAGATCCAGTTTGAGTACGAGTTTTCAAGTGCGCAACTGATATGCGCACTTTATGTGGGACTCCAGTCGCCAGTCGTTCAGGAAGACTTTCTTGAAAGATCACTTCGTTAGCTGAAGGAGTTTGAAAGACGAATGTCAAATGTAACCCAAAAGCACTCATAAGGCGAGGAATGTCATATTATATTATA
>JANTCA010027759.1:0-44098 GCA_024741275.1 Chironex yamaguchii | reverse complement strand
AAAAAGAATACCTTATGGCCAAGATCAGGTGTCTAGAGCAGCATGTTAGTAACTTTACATCAAACACTTAACTCTGTTGAGGATAGGTTTTTGTGTTGTGAACACACACCGACCTTACTGCCAAAAAATGGCAAATATACTTCAGAAGACAGTAATTTTGTAAAAAGGAAGGACCCTCAAGTTTCTCTAAATATCTTTCCTGTGCTTCTCTCCACTTATTAATGTATTTAGATGGCATTCTACGACGTAGAAGACCCTAAAAACACTAAAATAATGCCAAAACAAGACCATGCTCCATAGGAAACGCTGTTGACGGACCTCATTGTTTGCCCCTTCATCGGATCGTTGCCATTGACAACGGGCCGTGTGACGTAACACAGAAAAGGTGTATACAAAAGCCCCATTCAGAGTGTGTTGAGTGGTATCCCAGTTTCTGGATACGTTCAACAGTTGACCAATGACTGAATATGTGATCATGCAGAGCTACTGAGAACACCAAAGAGTTCCTTGTGTTAATTACGTAATTAAATTCGCCGAAGAGGTATAATTCTCGTTAACGTTTATTTGTTTGTTTGTCTGTCGCCAAAAGTTACCATTGAATTCTCACAAAACTTTTACAAAAGGCGTGTATTGGTTCTGGCAAAAATTCATTTACTAAAAGGAGAGAACCATATAGCCGTCTGGACTCTGAATTATTTTGAAATCTTTTACATTGCGGTGAATGGAATTCAAAACTTTATTCCCCAGCATCTCTGTCAAAATGACAAAAATGATATCAAAATTGGATAACTCGAGCGGGATAAGGTCTTTTATAGCCCACTAAGTTTCCTGCAGATCCGATCCGGATCGCGAGTTTCATTTTTTATCTCTCGAAAAATATCGGGTGTCCATATGTTTCAAAAGACTCAGAAGATTTAATATTAGAGGTAAAAATTTCTAATAAGCACCGTTGTATAGCTGATTTATTGTTGTTTTAGAGAGTTCTCACTGTCCATATCCATTATTCTTAATACCAGAATAGATAACCCAGATGAAAATCGATTAAATTTTGCCTTGATGGAGGTTTAGCAGTCTCGAACTGTCTTTTCTCAATTTATACTTCCCTTAATCCTTGATCACAGTGTATTTCTAACAGTACCACAGTCGTTCCTTTTTTTCATTTTGCAAAGTATTTGTTAACAGTTCTTTCACTAGCTCAGTCCATCGTACTTGGACAAAAAAAAAATTGAACTCAAAACACCGGCATCTAAATTTAAAATATGTGATTTAAAACTATTATATGAGGGATAGATTCACAAAAATAAGGTGCTGTGTGGCTAGTATGTGACCAATATAATATACAATTTGTAACTTTACTACACTTTTGAGGAGGAGAACGATCCATCCGCAAATTTTTTGACCTACAAGGCATTAGTTATGTGACAGAATGAGAAGCAGATAGTATACAGCTAATACATCTATAGTTGAGGAGGACTGGTACTGAATTAGCATAGAGAAAACCAATCAAAATAGAGACAAACGACAGTAAAAACGTAGAATAGATCTAGGGAAAGACATAGAAAGAAAGAACGACTAGGGCAAAGAATAAAAAAATGAATAAAGAGAGAATGAACTGAAAAAATTAACAAGTGTGGACATGGGTTTCAATGGAAGTTAAAGTCCAAGTTAAGTCCGTAAGATTTCGTAAAATGTAGCAGCTTATCAGAGGGAGACATCAGAGTTGTCGTAAAGGGTGAAGTCTGAAGACTTGCTTGTCGACTTATCAAATATAACAGAGACGTTGCTGGTGACTAGAATTTCTTGTTCATAATGACGATTACAGTTACTAGTTGACAATTGTGGCCGAGAATAAAGGAAAAATTATGTCTGACTGCTTGTACGTACGTTAATCAGAAATTAAAAATTCTTCAAATGAAATAGTGCCATTTCCTAATTACAGTCAAAATTACGTTTGCGTCCTAGACAGACCTAAATCAATGTTTACTTTTGGACATGCGTTTTTGCTGAAGTCAATTAATTCTACCTTCTACAAATCAAAACGTCCTTTTCAAACGTGTAAGGGACACCTGCCTCATTTTTACTCCAATATTATTCAATACTTCTTGGAACAAGCATTCAAAAATTTGCTATTGGTTACATTACAAAGTCAATAGAATATGAAAAGATGTTAAAATGTATAGTTTGTCACATCTGATAAGGTAAAATGGAATGGTTTATTAGTGCTAAGAAAGCTGACGATGAAGTAAAGTAAATTAAGAATGTAAAGCAGGCATCCAAACATTCTGTCCCTCTAGGGATCAACAGTTTTTGCACATCTTACTTCTGAAATCGATCTACGACGAAGTCTAATTGATCTACGACCACCATCTCTTTCTCGCTTCCAGGATCACATTGCTGAGTGGCCGCTTCAACACTTGCCTGCTTGTTACCCATTAGTCCGATCTGATGCGTATCATTTTCCTCGGACACCTTCTTTCGAACCCCCCGTTCTCCATCTTCTTGATTGTCCGCCATGTCTCCATGGCTTAGAAGAGTACTGATCCGACGTTGGACTCGTAAATCTTTGGTTTGGTTTTTGTGTGTATTGACGTTGATTTCCAGATGTTGTTCACTTCTTGAAGCCCTATGCTACCAGATCAATTCTCGGTGAGACCTCTTTCTCTGTTTCACCGTCTGCAGAAATGTAGCTTCCCAGGAATTTGAAATCCTTTATCTTCTCTTACACGTGTCCATCTGCGAGCACAAGTTTTCTAAATTTGCCTTGGTTTTCATTGCTTTGGTTTTGAAAGGATGGATCTTCATTCCGACTGAACTTGCTGTTTGAGTTACTGTTTCTTTTCTCTAGCATGTCCTCGTGTGAGTGGGCAAGGAGGATAATGTCATCTGAAAAGTCACTGTCATTGAAGCGCTGGGTTAACACCCGTACCAGCCCCCTTGGCACAAGTCTTGTAGCTGTCCTCGTGACCCAGTAGATCACGGTGAGAAAAAGTAGTGATGAGATACTTTGCCGTACCCCTGTCTTAACTTGAAGCCACTCACTGTTTTGGCCTTAATGTCGTCGCACACAACACATTTTGTTTGTGTACATGTCTTGAACAATGTTGATCACTTTGAGTGGTATGCCATACAGTCTCATGATTTTCCACAAAGATGCATGATGCACACTGTCGAGAGCTATCTGAGGGTCTATATAGTTCACGTACAGAGAACAGTTCCACTTTATAAACTGTTCAGCAATAGTTCGTAATACAAAGATCTGATCTGTGGACTCTCCTGTCTCCTCCTGAACCCAGCTTGCTCTTCGCGAAGCTGCCTATCTACACCTTACCGGATTCGTTAGATTAGAGATTAATGTGTTGTAATTTGGCAACTCGAATTAAAAAAGTGCCAGTTGGCGTATTTGACAGACTGTTGCAAGAAGCATGACGCAAATCTCGATCATCTTTCTGATTCGGTAAGCAGAGTCTTTGCTTTTGTGGAATGCAACAGATTAAATAAGTAGCCTGGGCACAGGCAAAGGTTATAACAGCCAAATAGATAACATTGAAAGCTTTAAGTAAAGTAAATAACAAGCAACAATGATCAATCCACAACACAATGAATTACACAAATTCGTTCGAGCTCGGTCTCTAGGTATACAAACAACATAAATGGACAGAGGTCTGTCCCATTAAACTTCTACTTATTTACCTATTTTCCTTTTTTATTTATTTCTTTACTTATTTGTTTGTTTGTTTCTTCGTTTATTTATTTATTGAGGGTTTTTTTATAAATATATTTGCTCGAGGCACTGATATTTACAGCCTAAGCAGTGTCAATTTCCTGTAGGTTTCGATTTTTAAATTGTTGCTTGTTCATTGTGTAATGGTCGGAGTAAAGAACATTGAAAGTGCCTGCTGACAGTTGAGTTCTGGCATACAATGGTGAAAAAAACTGCATAAAATGGATGAATAGTATCTAACCAGAAAAGCGCCATCAGGATTAGTTGTCCTCGTGTGTATTACATGTTGCATTAAGAGAGAAAAACATGAGATAAATGATAAAAAGCTTTTTATCTTGGTGAGTTTATATTTACTAGGTAGGTTTAAGTAGGATTTACTTTGCACGTTGCAAAAAGGAAGCTGCGAAAACCGGTGGCCACAAAATCACTCAAGAAAATATGAGTAACAGTAGTAAAGCAGTTGCTATTTACTGACAAAGGTATATTGCAATTTTTAATGTAATATTCTATACTCCAATGCCTTTAATTTTACCTTCTCGTCACATCCAATATCATGTGGATGGGAAAATGTTATTAGGCAAGAAAGAAAGTAACCACTTTATTTTGAATATATTCACAGTAAAGTTTATTGTTAGATTCAATAATGCCCCAAGGAAACGTACTCAACCTGTCCAATACTCGCTGTAATTTTTTCTCTTTTCTTTTTAAATCTTAATCTTGTATATATATTTCACAGCTCGTATGCGTCATATGTATATGAACTCCTCGTCTTTTCTATACCATTTATGGTACCAGCAAAAGTTTCTCATCAAATCGTTTTATAACTGCAAAATATATGCCACTGAAATCATTTATTGGACTATGTTGCCCTGTTCTAAGGTCGTCGAGATTTTATCGACGAATTTTTGCAACGATGTCTTGGACATGCAACAGAGCCATTTACTCCTTTTATCATGCCGAAAGTGAATTAATAGAACATAGTACTGTAAAACCTATTGGCTATTCATAACTTGTCTATTTCTTATGATCTTACTCTGTTTGCCATAACAATTACTTGTTTTTCAAACAGCCAAAGATAGCTAAGATTCTCCTTCATCATTTATTGTAAACTTTATTATGTTGAGTCTCCGGGGATCAACTGAAGACAATTGCACAAACCTTCTTCAAGCTTCCCGAGTAGTTAAGGCGACTATTGCAAAACTACTTAAAATTCTGAACAACACAACAGTAGAAGTAGCATGTGTGTTATTGCCAAAATCTCTGTCTCGTCCATGCTTAGCTTAATGACCACAGGACTGTGTTAAATGAGACAGTTACAACTTTTTGCACCGTTCTTGTAACCACGAATTATCATCTCATCATTTGAGCCTTTTTTCTAGACCTTTTCATTTTCTGATCAAAGAAGACACCAAATAAAGCATTACAGTACGTAGTGGAATGTGCAAGACCGTAAGCGAGAGAAGGATGAAAACGTAACTTGGTACGATGATGTTTTCCTGTTACAACGGTGGAATCTGTGGATCTACTGAGCAGCATGAAGGATGACAAACATTACTTTGAACAGCCACCAAGACGATACCTTTGGACTCTGACATTATCCTGACATTATTGGTAAGTACAGTCAGTAATTATTCTTCGAAATTGTTGGTAATTCTCGACAGTTCTGCTCTATACATTACAGGACTTTTGTGAAAATAGAAGTTTGTTTTGAATCTGAAACACTTTAAATATACATCGTCTTGGTTGGTAGGGTAAAGAAGAACGGTGTATCTATGGCGGTATTTTTTGGTCATCCAAGCTTAATGCATTCCCCGTATAGTATTTAATACTAAATATGTTAGAACAATTATACACATTTCTTTTTAAGATTTTTATGCTCTTGCTATAAGTCATCTGTGTGTTGGAAGCGGAAATTTTGTTTATGTGAAGCCAGAAGTCACTTATTATCCGGGGTATTAAATGCAATTTATATAGCATAAAGAAGTAAAATTGAATACGCTTTTCCCAAATCGAAAAAAAATTTTAATAATATTGTTTTATATTTTACAAATGTGGATCAAAACAAAAGATTTGTAATATATTGGAATTTAATACAGCGATTTCAGGCAAAGGACACTTGACTGATTTTTAATTACGCATATGCGACACTTTTATTCAACCTGGAAAATTAACCAGGACAAGTAACACTTAAAATGTTTCTTTTGCCATCCTATAGTTAGGCCATTACTATTTGAGTCCAATTTGTTCAATATTTCTTGTGCCTTTCTCACAAGGAGGTGAAATACTGGCCAATTTGCATTACGGATGGTGTCACTTCTATGGATAGTAACATCTTGGAATTGAACTTATGATATATTACAGAGAAGACGGGTATAGTAAATCGATGACACCTACATAAAAACATATTTAGTGCATTAAAAGAGGGATGCAATTAGAACTTAATAGGAAAAAGAAATTATTTCATCCAAACGTCTGTAAATGTAAAATGAAGGACATGGGCCGCTAAAAACTCGTAAAAGCAGGCTCGCATTAGGCCTTGTCGGGACAGTAATCAGAATTTATACAGAAAATTACAACTCTGTTTTTATGTATTGAAATTCGATTTTGAGAGAAAATATACATCACGTCGATGTTGTAATTCATAAGGTATCCGTTGGGCTCTGCAGTTGTACGGGACAAGCATTAGGATGGAAAGAAGACTAAAATGCTGAATAGAGCACCACGAAACTTTCTAAATTATGTCTACTTGAATGTAGGATTTGTCAAGTCTAAAAGCCGTTAATGTGTTGTGCTTTACATTGATCACTCTCGGAACTCCACCTTACTCGGAAATTGAACTGTACGTCTGAGGTTTCAAATAGATCAGCAATGTTCAGAGTACTTAACATTTGAAAAAACACATCAAGATAGTCATCAAGTCAATGCTATAAATAAACTGTTTTGTACGAGTAAAACCCTATCATTTGCATAAGAAATATGACTTTGACATAGCTCAACTTATGCAATCTAATTTATTAGGATTCCTGGCAAACGTAGAAACAATTGTACTCATAAATGAGGATTCGTTTGTAGTTACTGTTGTTTTGGAATGGGTCTTGTTTTCTCATTTCATCAAAGCAAGCAAAATAAACTCATTACTCTGTACATAAATAAGCATTATTATAAAAGTCCTAAGACATATATTGAATCTGGAGCCCGCATCGTCTAGGAAATGGAAATGTGTTTCACTGTTAAGCACCTGATTATAGAATTTATGCCATAGTTCTCACTGGACAGCAATTCATCGAGTTTAACTCGGAATTTACTAGTTTGAGTTGGATATTTCAGAACGCTCTCGTCTCTAATTCATGCAACAACTAAACTCATGACGGAAAGCGTTCTGTAGTTTAAGGTCATTCGTGGAGTAACTCATTAATTTTTTTCTGCTCCTCCTTTAAATACTGTTTGTTTTTGATATTATGACCATTAATGATCTACACTCCTCTACCACTCACCCTGAACATGTCACTTCTCGATTTTATTTTGTCAAGCAGACGTTTGCGGTATTTTCTGCATAAGCGATAAACAATGCCTTCCTCAATCCGTTAGCACTGAATCAATAGCCCGTTGTGATTTGACATATGACATGTAATGCGATTTGCTCCAACACAATCCGACCCTTATTTTACCGAAGCCAAGTGGAAATTTGATATGAAATTGAATGATGTGTAGTTTTTTCCTCTAATCTCGGTTGTTGCAATGTCCACTGAATCTGTCTTTAGATAAATTCAGTAGCGCATATCAAGGCCGTACACACGATATTTTCAGGGAGGGGGGCAGTTGGGGGAAAATTTGTTTTTACATCACCAGAAAAAAAAATTTATACACGAACAAACTGATTAGGTGACATCTTCCGGCATATGCTAAGTTGTGGGATAGTTCTTTATGACTTCAGAAGTCCTTATCAAAAACCTTAAACGTAATTGAAAATTTCCGGGGGGGCAACTATTCCCCCTGCCTCTCCGCTAAGTACGGCATTGGTGCATATAGAACGGAAAACTGGAGGGTCGAGAGGCTTAGCACGAGAGAAATTGTTAGCATGTATAATTTAACTCTCCTCAAACTTTTGTGGGAATTTTAGCAACCCTCTTTTCCGAGAGTTGGGATTGGAACACTCGTTCCCCGTGGTTACGCCAGTGGACTAAGGAAAAACTTGTGTGACGTTTCATATAAACATACCTACAGTTTCAACTAGAGGTTAGGATGCTAAACACAATATGATTGTTAATGGTAGTTATTGATGATAATATCAAGCAACGCACTCGATCTTAAAGGAGTAATTTCTGTAGCACTCCACTGGATTGCGCTATTGGTCATCACATGTCCTGCCCAAGTCACTATATTATGCAATTCCTGTTGGGAAGGTGAGTGGTTACCCCTGTGGAACTGTTTATGTGTATTAACAAAATTTTCTTCCATTTCGCTAATGAGAATTGTTAGACATTTATTTAACCGTATTCGTAAACTAATGGCATCAACGAAAGGTATTACTTTTGCTCGTGTTACGTGTACGTTTCATTGATGAAGAGCACGTCACAAAGCATCACTTGAAAATTGTCAGTCGTCATTTTTCCGTCCGTTTTTAAAGTGGTAAACCAACTCGGGCTAGGCCAAGAATCAGGTGTTTAGCACCACTTCCATGAACAAAACAAGAGGGAAAATATAACTTTATAGTTCATTACTGTTAGATTCACAACTCGTACATGTAAATTATCATTATCTTAAAAAATTTGTCCTGCAATGGAGTGTTTCCTTGGATACTTTTAATCTAAACATGAAGCACATAGTTGGCAGGCTAAACCAAGCCATGAAGTTACGGCATTACTGTCATTCTTTGCTGTTCTGACACAGTCAGACCAACACACGCGTTGTTGCAATCAGGTCCACGATACAGGTCCACGAATACTGAAATGCAATATGTGGGTTTAAGCTTCTAGTAATCTTTGAAACATGGAGCTTATCATATGGCAGAGGACAAAAGAAATCAGATCAAGTTTATGACAAGCTCCAGAGGCTGCACCAGTTGTAGAACTGGAGAAGACGTGTCCTTCTCAATATTCCTAAGATCAGATTTCTTGACTCGTCCAATTCCGAAGACACAATGTTGGCGGGGACACGATCTGAGACAACAAAACTGTTTTTGGCGCTTCCTAACAACATGTCGATCCCTGTCACCACTGAGATCCACACGCTGTGTCGTGATTCGATCGACGACAAATCAACTCACAGTCACTGTATTCATATGCATCACTTGTACCTCATTGTAATATTAAATCGGAACTTAACTTACTAATCTAACCAAAAGCTACTGCTTATATACAATTATTATGCATAAAAATAGCTCACATTACTCATCATTTCTCGAATTTTCTTCTCCAACCATATGGGGTTTATTACACATGTTTAGTCACTGTGACATAAGGTCACCAGATCATACTAGAATGTTCTTATAGTCGTTTGCGCATGCACGCTTTAGGGATGTGCTGAATTATGATGATACTATTATCACGTCAGTTTCTAGGGACTATTCCTGTTTTTTTTTATGATTTGCGACAACTGAGGTATAAATGGCTCTACAACGTCATTTATAGTAGAAGGTTCTCTCTCAAAACGTAGCTCGGAGAAAGCTTACGGCACATAACGTGATAAATTTCGATCATCCTTGACTTCCACTGAGTCGACAAAGACTGGAATTTTCAAAACTGTAATAGAAACAAACTAATTAAAACAATTGTAAAAAGTATTTAGATTTCTTGTAACCCGTTTGTTTGAAACTCACAGGGGAGGCTTATACAGATGGAGTAACAGCCAAGCAATTGAAATCAACATCGTGTACATTAAGTCCGTATCTTGCAAGCTAAGTAAACAACAATCGACTTGTGAAAGTGTCTTTAACGACGCCATCGAGGCTTACTGGAGGAATACACTTGTCCAGTTCACCAGCAGGTTTGTGGGCGATAAAGGTCAATATTTATACATCGACATGCTTTTTTGAGAGTTCAAAGACAACAACGTACGTTGCGGAAGCTTCTTCATGTATTTAAATTATGTTAAGCTTTTAAGTTATTTCGATGTGCGAGTTTTTCTACTATTGCATAAATATTTGGTTTGGGCAAACAATAAGGCTAATTTGGAGGGGGAAAAGTTATTATAATGTACAAATAATCGTATCCAGAAATACATGTTAACTATTCACATAAAAGCAGACAAAACTGACGTTTTCGTAGTGACAGCTTTGCAAATAGGACTTTGCAATTGACCCGATTTGCTATAATTCCCTTTTTATGACCATTATTCAATATCGTAAGATTCTAAGCATGACATTTAATTAACGGTTCAAACTGACTTTCTTGATCTTCCCTTTAAAAAGTCAGTGTCGTCTCAATTACCTTGGTTTACTTGTCCTGAAATTTGTAACTAGGAAGAAGATAGGACTATGTCAAACATTCTGTTTATGAATTGAAGTGCAGGGACGGAGTACAATGACTCAAGGACGAGTTGAACTCAAACCTTTTCTGTCCTAAATTAGATATTGTCAAGGACTCTAGAGATATGGTGGGTAGGAGTTACGCCGCTAGAACAACTCGGTATTGTTTTCGATTTTATTTTTGTTTTATAGCTTAATATTACAACCTACGTAAAGTAACATGGTTGTTTCTAATCTATTTAACTGATGAATTTAATGATTTACATCTAGCAAGTAGTAGTTTACAAAATATATAACCAATTTCACATGTTCAAAAAACAACATCAGTTAATGTAAAGAAAAGCTCAAGAATAGTTACTTAATTATTAATTAATAGTTACTCAACATTGAACTAAGGGACACTGAAGCAAAATGTACAAAATTGTTATGGTACGCCTTAATTATTTTAATGAGTACTTCAAAATGTTTCGTTCAACATTACAAGCAATTTGTATAAAGATTATTTATTCGTAAAATATAAACATTCTACTTCGTTTTGGATAAGGTTAAATAAAGTTAATGTTGCATTATTTTCTCGATATGTTCCTTATTAGCAGGTCATAAAATGTGCAAGGGCGTCTGGTTGTAACAAAGTGAAAAATAACAGACTGCCACACAGCCATTGTATTAAGTGGCCAGAGTACCATCCAAATTATTAGGCCTTCCGGCCACCAATACGTCAAGAGGTAATCGTTTTCGCACGCCAAGGCCCTATTTCTAAGTTCACTCGAGCTTATTGGGCCTTGTCGCAAATATGATGATCCTTACGACAATAATCTCAAGTGATAGCAGAAAAACTCACGATCTGATTGTGTATTCAATCAACCACCAATCTCCTTGATCACAACTACTCCTTTACATCTACATCTACTCCTTAAATACTTATTCCTACGAGCTATTCTTACGTCAAAACGGGGCTTACAAATTAATTTTGAATAATTTGGGACATACAAGAATTTTCTCTTATGAAATGAGTCTTTATTGACGTCACATCATTTCTTAATCTAAGGTTGCAGTGTCTTACGTCAAATAAATTTTCTCGCATTTCAGGCACTGTTGAAATGTTTGGGATGTCCCCCACAGCCTTACCTTATGTATACGTTGTTTCTGATAGGTGAATATATTGTCATGTTTTGATAGTTGTGTCACTACTTCTGTATTTGATTTCGCAAATCTTTCTACAATTATTAAAAAACCTCGTGGGGATAAGCCAGTTGCCATGAGGGGGTCTTTTAGTACAGCTCATTTGAATATTTAGGAAACTGGAAATCGCACCTGACAGCAAATGGCTTCCTGGAAGTGTATGCTTTTTGCGTGCTTTTAATTCAAATTTGTTCGTGTTTAACCAACCTCGACAACGATAGTCTTACAAAGGAATTGTAAGGTTTTTGAACGTAATAGCACGCCAATAGCCAATGTTAATTAATGACAAAGTTACCTATGCGGTTATCTTTAAATCCTAAATGTTTGATATCACATGCTGATAAATGAAAAACAACCAGTGGTGCGAACACAAATATCTACGTATTCCTGCATTAATGTATTATTAGCGCTGTAAATAATATCAACTGTATCTGGGCGTCAATTTTAATGGTATTGTAAAGTTGTGCACTTCGAACAGTACTGTTTTTAACTGCTATAAATAACAATTATCACTTAAATCGATTAAGAACACTAATAACGTGGTTTATAACAACGTGTGAGTCGACACACCTTGTATATTAGCAAGACCGCTTATTCATAGTAAGCGCATTAAAACTGATTTTGTCGCCATTAGCAAATATCTCGATCATAGAATTGATATCACTGGCGTGGAACACTGTTCCCATGAGATCCGCCTTGAGTCTGACGAAATACGTTCACCGAATGGGACTAGAGACATATGCTGACGTAACCTAAACGATCTGTCCCGTTTCCTTCAGATTTTTCTAGCTGGGTGATCTGGGTTTTTTATTACTCACAGATTTCTCTGTAGCTGCACAATTACTCTAATGATTCTACAAAACCTGTACAGTTACAGCATTTAATTTAGGTCTGGCACTAGAAAACGGTCTGGTACGTTCTTTTGGGGCGCGAAGTCAAGAAGAAAACATTGATATGAAAAATTTGCATGAATATTTTTGTTTATTGTTGTTCGTGCTTCTATTTCCTGTCTCACCTATATCAAGTATTGAGAGACATTACAATGTTTGTGCCATGAAATGCCCAGATGATATCAGGGGAAAAGTTAGGACAATTGTACAATGTCGAACAGATACCGAAGTAGAGCGCTCGTTTATTTTAAATAAAGACAGGTAATCCAGATTGGACTGGGGCTTTTTCCTCACAACGTCTGACATTCTGGTATGCGTCTTAAGCGACCGGTAGTACCAAAAAGGTAGTTTACAAAACAGTGTCTAGTTTGTTGCAAATAGTTAATGTTCTTTACTAGTGAGTGGGGTGCAGAAGATTGTTTGATTCGAAACATATTTGCAAGTATAATGTTAAATGGTATTTGAGTCAGAATTCTCCAAGTTACGGCATTTGTAAGTACAATGGGGACTGGTTTAAAGACAGGGGGTCAATATTCCATGACCTGATATCAGATTCCTTTTGATCGTTCACTGCTGAGGCACTAACACTTCCAGCCGTATGTAATCATGCAAGAGCTTTGATATGGTAATTATCAAGCTGTTTACTCGCATACATGAAACATATTGCATCTGAATTTCCATAACTTACCTGCTTGAATACTACTAATAAACCATGGCGAAGGGGCAATATCTTGAATAAACTTTATTCATAATCCTATATTCTTATTGGAGTTTTAATCGTCGGAGAATAACAGTCCCTGATTGTGTGGTTTTATCAAGATAAAATAGTCTGTTTGATTAGGGTAAACATAAACGAAATGTCGGTGTGTCAATAAAAGAAATGAGTTCTTGTGGGCAAATAAAAATAGCTCTTAGGAATTGCGATATTGTAGGATAATTCCCTTCAAGATACTTGAGTCTTGTAAATGTCGAAGGTAAATACGCTTGGCTCGGGAACAGTTTTAAAAACATATAATTGATTTTAAAAATTACATGATACAATTACGGATACCCCTATTGAGTATATTTGGTATCATACTCCTGTAAAAAGGAAAACTCAATACATTTACGAGAGCTTCATTTTGTCAATTGAACAAAGGAATGCATGTATGTGTAGAGAGATGTTGATGTCAGAAAACAAAAAGGAAAACTAGTTGCAAATAATCAACAAAGGTAAAGCTTACCTTTGTATAGTAAACATGAATGAATAATATGTCGGAGGGGAGCATCTCTTAAATCTAAGTATGGTAATTGCTTAAAATATATAATTGATTGAAATCTTATCATTAAAACCAGATGATTGAAAAATCGGTTAGTTTTATAGTTTTTTATTATTGCCGATTCCAATGAAAAGGATTCCAAAGACATCAGATAGGTTAAGTGTGGTTAAGAGATGTTTTCTAAGGAAGTGTTATCAGCTTAGTAGCATTAAATCTAGGCAAGCAAATTAGGATTAAGGCTAACCTGTGGAATTTACCTCTTCTAGGCTTACTCTTTAATAAACCGCCGTTGTGTTTACTGCAAAGTGTATCGTCACTACCCGATGCCTGTTTCTTGAGCTTAGGTGTAAGGTCGAGAACAAGCAAGACGGATCTCAGGGTAAGTTTACGATGCTTTGTTTTTTCGTAAACCACGGCATAACATCAGGTGAATCGTTTATATGCAACGTCAAGCTTTTTATGGAAATAACCACGTCCTTTCATAAGTCTAGAAGCTTGGATACAGGACTGTTGTTTCATCCCTCCAATTACATGATCAAAGTCCTTGAATTACAGATTTACAAAGCAAAGTATTGCTTTTAATTGCCTGAAGCTCAAGACAGTGGGCATCAATAGTAGATTTCCGACATTTTGTAGAGTACGTTCTATGTGAAGAACAGACTTGTGACTACCGGTGGTTATAATCATATCTTTACTTCTGTTATCTATACAAGACCACCCTGTCGATTTCTATGCGTTGTATTTAGTTGGGCTAAAATTTTTTGCTGCATACGAAAGCATCTGTTAATGTGTACTTAGAGACATCCATCATGTACAAAGAAAAATCTAAGAAAGAGAAAGATGCTGGACATCTCCTTGCCATACAAGAAGTTAAATGTGTGGATTAGCGAACATACTTAAGTGAAAAATAGGGTGATGGAATCCAAAAGGGCAAAATGGAGATGACCAGGTCTACAAATGACCGCTTGATCACCAGACTAACACTATAGACTATACCAGACTATACAATAATAAACAGAAAAAAGGAAAACAACACAGGATCTGTAAAGGTGAGCTGAAATGAGAGGATAAATACTGGCGGCAAACCGCTAAGGGCATAAAAAACTGGTAGACAAAGAAAGAGGCTTTTTGAAATTGGCTTGGTATCAACAACATTATCATTAGCGTCGTTCACATCATCATCGTTATCTTCATGATCAAAAGGTCTAAATCAAATTCTAAATCAACGTTAGTTAATACTATTGCAAGTTTGAATGCCCTCTTTTGTGAATTATTAGTACCAAGTAAAACTTTTTCTCTTTGCTACAAAAGATAATCCTCAGGATTGCACAAAACCTCCCTATTTGCTTCTAGATTTCCTGCTTAACCTAACAAGACAGAATAAAACAAGTTTTTAGGATTCTTTGTTGTACTCGAGGAGCCCGGTATGATCAATATCACGTGACATAGAACAAATGCATAAGTTATTTTGTTGCTTGCATAGAAAATACGTAGAAAATCACGTGATAACACTAATCATGAGCATACAAGTATATCTTTCGCTGTCATCAGGACTCTTCACCACAAATAACTAACCCTCGCACTAATTCAAATCTCTTACTTTTACAGAGATTAAGTCTAAAATTTGGAATGGAGTTACTTTTGTTAGTTTATTTCACTTAATAAACGTTTGCACATAATTCTAATACACGATTGATAAGCATTTGCTACTTTCCTGTCTTGAGCCCAAGGATACTATTAACATGTAAATATAATATATCATACTTCAGCACAAGGTTTGAAGCCCTCGTTGATTCAAGCACTTCCAAAGTTCTCAAGCCTTACAATTTTCAACCCGTCACCTCAGGGGCTAAAGTAAGTAGTCAGTGCTTTAGTCAGCTCTAGTCAACACTTTAATCGGCACGATAAAAGGATTTCGACAAATTTCAAAGGAACAAAAGCTAAAATGTGTTTAATGATGGGACTGAGATTCGTATTCAAGACAGCCAGTTTTTAGGTTTTGTCCCAATGTACCATCTTTTGCCTGATAAAGCTCACGATGATCTAAAGACAATACCTTATGTTACTAAGTTGTACTACTTGTAACAAGCCTCTCAAATCAGCAGGCAACATAAAAAACTCAATAGGACGGGAGGATGCTGTTATCATAAGTATTGGAATATTCTTGTAGAGTGCGTGTTCCAGCCCTTGTTTATGTAGATATTGCTTGCTTTGAAACATTCAGAAGATTACTTAGCACTTCATGTTAATGTCAAAACATTTTGAATACAGTGAACCCCATTATGCGACTACCCTGTTAATAGAAGCACCCCAGACATTAACGCAAAAATATTTTCTTGGATGCTTTCAGGCAAAAAAATATTCCATAGCATGGCATCCGAAATATGCTTTAAAAGTACTTTGCTCCATACTGTAATTTGACCATACCCCGTCAATACGAACACCCCGCTAATACAAATACCTTGTTAATAGGACCAAATTTTCATGGCACGAAGGTGGTTGTATTAAGGGAGTTCCACTTCACGTCTGCTTCATAAAAAGAAGAGTATATGGGAACGTGAGATAAAGTAAAGTAACACGTGTTAACTAGACAGTTTTAATTTAGCTTTATTAAGTAACATTCATTACAATGTGAAAATTACGGTCTTCAATTATCTTGAAAGTACCTGCTGTAATTCAAGGCCACAGGTCGGCCCAGTGTCGGTTTGTTGTGTGCTCAGTAGGTAACTTAATTTCCTTCTACTTCCAAGACTGAATATGTCGTCGGATGTATTTGAAAATTGACTTTAAACAATGTTATTGTTATTCAAATTGATAAATAGGACCACACGTTACTAGTCTATGGAAACATAGGAATGTGACAAAAGGCTGCTAGAAGGAAGGTTGAAGTTAATATAGCAATTTCTCTTAATCAATTAACTAGAGATAAAATTAAATGTTATCAATTATCAAGAACTCATTAACGATGATTTCTTTCAATCTGGTTATGTTTATTTCTTACATCAAGAATTGTACCAGTTGCCACATTTTGCGAGACAACAGAGAGAGACAACAAAAAGCACAATAGAGACAGACATTAAAATGTTGACGTTTCACTAATCAAATTGCATGGTGAGGGTAACTTTGAGTAAGAAGCGTCAAATACTACAGCGGGACAAAATGCACGAATAGAATCCTGTCAAAACGTGACTTTACCGTACATTTTGGATCATTTTAATAAAACACTGACAAAAATGAATGAATTTCATGATACTTTGTCGTTTAAAGAGACTTTGTCGTTCGTCAAAATGTAGAATCAGATCTACGAATCCTCCTAATCTTGCGAGCAAAATTGTGAAGACTGAGGCTAATTATGTTGTTAACCGTAATAATCAGTTCTAAAAGTATGTCAAGAAAAAAGCTCCTAATCTCTGTCGTAAACGGTTCGTGTGACAACCGTATCGTATTATATCCACATAGTACGTTCAGATACCCAAAATGCACTTGTGTAAGTCTGAAGGAATACAAAGACTGGAGATTTGCCCTTTTATGTCACAAAAATGTCACAATTTTGTGGGAATTTGCCCGGAATGAGGAGATGATCTGTTGTTTTAAGAGTACTTTCAGGGAATTAAGGATTACATCTTTATCGCCTTAATAGTGCACTACAGTAATAACTATATAGAGGTATTGCAGGATGGAGTGATCAACAACGATGCTCCACTAGAACAGAGAATTAACACACTTACAACAAATTGTTGCAAGTTGTAACAAGCATTAGTGAAAATAGTTCAGAGACGGGAGGACCACTTAATACGAACTTGTCACTTGCCACAACACCTTAATTAAACATCTTGCGATAATAATCGCAGGAATAAGTGAAATTGATAATGCTCTAAATCGTTATAAGAAGTCTTCTAAAGCGATTTACAATGGGTTAAGACGATAAAATTAAAATTTTGCAAAAATATGAAAAGTGATACAACGGACATTCTCTTTGCTTTACAAATATAGTGAACTTAATAGAACTACAGGCTAACTTGTCGCAATATTTGCCGTGTTAATAGCGATATTCTAATACCCAAGTTGCTTTATATTAGTCTACAAAGTATATTTAATTGAATGGGTGACCTTGTATCAACTGATATTTAGCGCTTTGAAGCCAGTATACAAATATGTGACAGTGGGCTGCAAAGCCACTTTGTTCTTTCAAACGAACAGTCAACATCACTTCTACGCTACTGTACTTTAATTAAATCTTTAATGCGTATCCATCGGACCTTGACTTTATTGATATTAAAAATCATATCAAAATTAATCTAGGAGGTTCAGTTCAAAAGAGTCCTAAATCAATTAAACTAAGTGACGTGTTCTTTATAACGTCTTGCTAGCTTCTATCCAACAACGTATGAATGCTGTACACGGTTGTAAAGACACAAAGTGGAGACATCATTATTTTAAAGAAATTTTAACTGACAATAACTGACTTTGTGGAGGTCGGTGGAATCTCTGTTATGTAAGGTAGGTTTGCCTGAAACATGTTTCAAAATATGTAATTTCAAATTTATGACGTGATCTCGTTTCAAACTTATTAAGCAGAGAAGAGAACTGTTCGTACTGTACTCTTCAATATTAAAAGCCGTGTTTGTATTTTAGTCATATATTTGCTTAATTAATCCTTGCTGCGTAAGGGTGCTACTAATTTCATCCTCATCACTAGAGTATTTTGGGGACCTTCTACAAATGAATATTGCTTATGCTATGAGGCCATGACACAGAAATCAATATAAATGTTATAAATGTCTAATTGCAAAGACTGTGTGAATTGGGCTGGGAGTAATACTTGTCTGATTATGCCTACATCGTCTGTGCCTTTTTCCTTATAACAATTGCGGATTGAGAGATTGCCAATGTTCCTTTCACACTCTGCTACAAAAATAGACACAGTTGACGGAATGTTCCTACACTAAGACCCAATCCAATGTGCATGCCTGTACCATTTTCAATCTCGTTAGAATACCAAATAGTTAAAAGTGTCTCTACCTTTGTAGAATTCATGCTTGTAACTAACAAGTCATTTACCAAAACAACTCTCTAACTTACCATGAATCAAATGAGAAATTTCCAATTATATTGACGGACAGAAGGTATTTTAAATTAATGAAATGATTGTTCACTTTTACTCTAGGTATCATACTTAAGAATAGAACATGAATTATTTTTACTAGTTTCTAAAATTTAAATGCTGTTCCCGAATTCGTGTCGTTACAAGGTCTTGCTACCGCGAAAAGGTTTTGTTGGTTAATTCAATTTGTACAGGCGGCTAAGTTACAGGATTTATTGAATACAGATTTTTGGCATGGAATTTATAGACTAATTCTCATCCCCTGGTTTGCAACGATATAGCATAATGCATTAAACCTTCATTTTGATAATTTTCTAGCTTAAACAATTGAGATAGTTAAATGTCTTATTGTAAACATATTAAACAGAAGTAGTAAGGTAATTATTATGCAATTGTCTGCAGCTGAATATTTTAAACGTGAGAGATACTCTGCATTAAGCTTGACGGTATTCAGATGTCCATATTAGTGCCAAAATTCTCCTGCCTGTTTAACCTTTCACAGACGTTATACAAATCTTTAAATAATTAATTTTTACGTGCACTGGTATTTTCGGTAGAAAGAAGAGATAGCCTAAATTTTTCTTAAATATTCGATGTAGACTTAATAACTGAAGTAAAACAAAGACTAAGGGTTTGCTGTGTATAGTACATAAACTCCTCCTCCTGAGGTGACAATATTTAACTTGTTAAGAAATTGAAATTAACCACATTCTGTTACCCTTTGACTGTTACGATATAAACATGCTGTCATATTTATCGAGGTTGAACAAGTTTGGGTCACTATTATGGTTTTGTGTTTTTCTTCTTATTCAAAAAGGTCGGGAATTCACAGTGTTAAAGTAACTCAGCATCAAATTGTACAATACTTGTTTCCTTTTTCTAGTTCAGTACCCAACGAGGAATTTTAAAAACTGTTTCGAGTGAAAAGGAGAATAAAATTAAATATGTGAGTACGCCAGGTCCCACAACAAAAGTAGCAATAAGTCATTTAATCGATGTATGCAAAGGGTTACTTTTAAACCACACAAACACCAACTGTCATAATCCGCCCTACCTTGTGTCGTCTCACGCTAAGATCAAGAGTATGCTTACTTAGTAGAGGGAAAATGTTAGCACAGAAAATTTTGTTGTCTACTTCTTTAATGAATGTGAAAATAACAAACCGTTTGTTGTCGTGTTGTGAAATTGTCATGTACATCTTTGCTTAGGAATCCCAAAGTTACAATGTTAAGACTCTAGTATAGTAAAAACTTAAAAACTAATCAATAGACACTCCCTATATTGTATTCAATGTTTAGTAAACCTCCCAGTATTTACATTTACCCAACGACTAAGTTGTTTTTTTTTCAAAACGCTAAGCTTTAATCTTTAATTAAGTCATTACTGGACTTATCCTATTTACAACGTTTCCTCGTGACGAACGATTGCTTTCATGTGGATTTTCAGAATTCCAACCAAAGAAGTGTATACTTTTTCGTGGAAACTATTCAAATGATCTTATCTTGAACAATAAAAGGAAAAACATTTAAATGTAAAAACGAATAGAACTTTTTGTACTTCTTTTATTATAAATGATCAGTTTGCAAATTTCATTAGCGGTTTTGGTTGCAGGTGCACCATGCTATTGTTTAAGGATTGTATCTGCTGTATTTTCTTGATATACCGCATTGTACACCTATTCATAAAACAAGACTCAAGGGCTTGCACTTATTTGTACACAAAGTGAATTTGTTTTTCCTAAATATTTAACCAGTCCTTGGCTCCTCGCCAATTTTCTTATGCTTACCTTCCCACTCTGACTTGTTTGTTCCTTAGTCTTCTATGCCTAATCACTTATCAATTCATTTCTTACAAGCAAAAAGCTACACTACAATTAAACACTGCCTACCATTTCCGCATTCAACGAAACTATGTGATTAGTGTCTGACGAAAAGCTTTATATATGGGGTTGCAGCTTAAAACACGTTTGGCACCATTGGGAAACCTTTAATTAAAATTTTTGGCTTGCAAAACGCTCATTGTGTAAGTTAGTTTAAAGATACAAAAACTTTTGTGATAAATAACTAGTGAGATTCAGCAAGGTATCTTTGGATAAACCTTTACTGACACTCAAGAAAAACGACACAGAGAGTTTTGTTAATATCGTTATTCTTATAAATTAATTATGTAAAGGAAATCAATGGAGTTAGGAAAAGGTGAAATTTGTCGAGATGTCATCAAAATGTTGGAACTTGTCCCTCGTATTCCTCCTTCGACTCTTTTCTGTTGACACACTTCATAGGGTGTCTAATTATCACTGTACTCAAAACAAGACAGCAGTAGAGAGCGGTTACATTGTCTAAGGATGAAAGAAGCTTCTTCTAAATCACAAGTACCAAAGAAGTTACAAGTGACTCTTTAGCCCTCTTTGATATATTGTATACATATATATTTCAAATAGTTCAGAAAGAGCTGCAAGGCATATGTTTTTTGAGCTCTACCTAACAGTGCTTATTAAATGTATACTCCTGGTTGGTCTAAAGTTGATGTTTTATACATTTAAGGCCACTATCTTAGCCAAAATGATAAATTAGTGAAACACTCCCCTTGGCTGACTGCTCATTAACTTTCTATGGATTTATTTGTTATAAACGCATTTAACGGCAATCAAGATAATGACTCTCGGTATTTTTAGCTGCAGGGAAAACCGCATATCTATTATCAAGTTCATTTGAATTTAAGTATCTTTAGGTTAGTGTCTTTAGCAAGCTTCTACTATTAAATAAGATTGATCTTCCAATTGATTCGAAAATTCAATTGAAAGTAACTCTGGTTGTGTAAGAAGTTTAAGCATGTAACTATCTTTACTATACTCTCATGCATAATAAATACGCATTCTAATTGCTTGATTACAATTTGAGTAGAGTGAATCGAACTGGTGAACCATTGTCTGCCGGAGGCTTTTGATTAATTCAACATTAAGTCTGCATGTGATTTGAGAGGTGTATCGATCTTCTTGTGTGAAAGAATAGCTGTGAAATTTTTGTTCTCTATTGGTTTCACTCAGTAGACTCGTAAATCCATGTTGCCCCACCCAAAAACTATATTATTGGCAGGATGCTCCATGTTTTGCACAAAATTTGACTTAACGTCTTTCTTACATGAAGTGTGGAAAAAACGATCTACTATTGCGAAGCAGTAACAGTCATTCTTCGTAAAATAACAAAAGACCTTGCTATCAGCTAGAACAGACAATGCGGAAATTGTAGAAATGTTGGATTTAAAGAAAGTACACTAACGTAGATCAATAATATCATTTCTACACATGGTAAACATATTTTCCATCATAGTTATGAAGGGTTTTATTCTAATACAACTTGTTTTCATAACTTTATCTTGGCAAATAAACAAACGGTTTCATTTCTGTAAGGTCCATTTTCAATCCGGTTCACAAACTAAATTCAGTGTGTTGTTCTTGGTTACCTTATACTAAGCAATGGACATAATCACCCTTAGATGAACCGTTTTGTACATGAGGTACTTGCTTAAAACTATTTCAAACTTCTATACTATTAGACAATTTTGTAGTGTTAAGTTACTTTGCTAAAATGAAAAATGTCGATTTTTTCGGGTACCTTGACTTCCCTTTCAAAAATACACTCCCATTTATTGTCGGCACAGAGATTCTATTCAACATCAGAAAAGCATCATCTCTGCAGCTCTGCTAGCTCAATTAGTCGAACTTTGTCAAAAAAGCAGTGGGTTTGTGGTTTAGTCAACACCATGGACAGAGGTTTGTTTCTCTGTTATGGAAATGAGTGTCACCCCTGTGGAAAATAAACAGATAGGAGTCAGTAAAAAATATGCTTTATCATGAAGAAAACCTTGTTAATGACTGTATTGGCATTACTTAATCTCTTTTTGATTGAAAATAAATAACCTGCATAGTAAAATTAGATATTACAGCCCTTTGAAATAGAATCCAGTACTAATCACCATAATGCCAACTTTGACATTGTTTTTTTGGTCAGTCATTTTCCTGTTGTGCTACTCTGAATTACAGCACATTGAAACCCGATTGTTTCTGGACATTCATGCAATGAACTCAAAGTAATTATAATAACGAGGAACATTTGATGGTTGCAGTTGAAGAACTCTTATTAAACAAAATTGATAATCGAATTTTCGAGATTTAATTTGACTCTTTTTAGTTACTTGCTTTTTTGGCACATTTTGTCATATCGAAGCAGTACGTTTGGACCTGATTCATTCAAGTCATCTAGCTGATACCGTTGTCTGATGACTCTAACGTCTAATGGTTGAAATCAGTTTTCCTGATCACTTGAACCCGATATATAGTCCAGATTGTTGTACATATTCCTTGATCCAATGTTATCAGAAATTAAGGGTATCAATACATTTATTATCTATTTGACCCCTTCTGTGTACTTCAAAATTTTACTCCAAATTTCCCCATCTCGTTACTTCTTAATAATAGTCGGCTTCCTCTGAAGCCTCAATACGCTGCCACAGTCTTTACGTCAGAGACCACGTGAGAACGTAACAATTGTTGCTACGCGGTTCTAACAAAATTGAGCGACGTAATGTTTTGACTGAAGTCGATCTATTAGGTGCTACGTTTACTGTCCCCGGACTGCCAAAATCCTCTAATCTACCGAAGTAGAAAAGTACTACACAAATACTCATAGATTTTTTCGCAAAGCTCAAAATATTTTTCGTTTTGAACAAAAAACACTATCTCTAACCAATGAAAGCAGTTAAGTAAAATAAAAGAGGCAAGTTAATTCTGTTAATCATAGGCTCGTCTAAAACTTAACCATCAAGTTGTCACATACAACAATCTATATGAGAAAGACTGAGTCACTAAAGTTAACAGGTTTCAATGCTCAAGTAAACATCCAAAATCTGCCACATTTCCCAAATTAGTTGGGTCGAGGAGAAAGTTTTTCTTCTCAACAATATTTTAACAGCATGAACCGAAAACATGATGCTAACTTCGTTTTCTCTTACCATCACACAAATTACATCACTCATGTGAATCTGGCTCAGTCCTGCTACAGTTGATCGATCATTTTACTAAAATGGGCCAGGCCTTTTCTACTGACGTTTGCCTGCAGTTTCTACTTTTTCAGCTTGACAAAAATTGGAAATTGAATGAAATCATTGATAATTTTTAATTGTGTGCAACCTCTATAACAGACATTAAGAAAAATATCATTCAACTTGGGCAGAGTCACAATTTTTCAACAAGGTTGAGAAATTTTATATATTTTGGAAACTTGCTTTAGAAATTTTCTTGAAAACTGTACGTGTCACAATTTATTGGTTGCCGACTGTAGACAACTGTAAATATGATTTATGCAAAAATTGAGTTGAAATACTAAATACAACTCAAATTATTCAAGCTATAGAGAAGAACAAAACTTTAACAGAGAAGGATTAAAATGTGTTAAAATGGGCACAATGAGCGAAGCTTTTGTTAACACTAAGAAAAGGTTAATGTTAAGGTAACAGAAGGCTTTATTTGATTAGGAGACCAAACTTCGAGGAAGCAAAGGCATGAAATAATAGAGGTAGAAAATGTTTTCTAAATAATTGATACAGTGAGAGCAGATACTTAAATAAAGGGGGTTAAAGAGCCTTTTCCCTTAAAGATGAAACACCATGATGGTCTAATAGACACCAAGAACCCATCTAGTATACATTAAAGAAGCCATTCTGCGACTGCCTTCTAATCAAGATAAATATCTACAAATTCCCTGAAACCTACCTACACTTTGTAATTTGTCCGCTACATATGCTCTGTTGAGCAAAACCTGCGCATGTTACTGTACTCGTAGGGCTTTATTGTTTTGTTTACTGCGAATTGTTTTTACCATGCTTTTAGCCAGATGATTTTAAGGGCGATTTTCAAGTTTTGTACCACAAAAAGATTGTTTAAAAATTTCTTTTTTGTTAGAAATATTTTCTGTTACTAAGCGGATAGTTACTTTGGTATGACGTCACACTGTAGCAGCGTATATCTTTATTATTTTGGTCGAAAATTAAAGGAGGAAACTTCAATGATATAGACGCATGAAAGGCGCTTAATCCATTGGGAAACTTTGGTATCCATGTTAGTTTTGTGCAGGTTACATCACATTTCCGTTGTACCCAGCGAACAACCTGGAGAAGGAAAAAACTTGACTTGATGTTCACCGCAGGCTGCTTCCTCTTTTCAATCCTATTCAATAGAGTATCAAGTACTGTTTACGCAAACATTCATTATTTCATGTGACTGATTCATTCATGTCGAAGAATTTGGCAAGTGAGGGATCTTCGCATTACGGAGTTCTCGGGCTTGAAGCAGATGCCTCACACGAAGAAATAAAAGCAGCGTACAAGAGACTGTTATTGCAAGTAAGTTGTGTGTTTACGTGCTTCCCTTAAGCGTAGGAAAACCAGCGAAGCTTGTATAATACAATTGTGCATGGAATATTAGGGCACAGTTAACAATTATCTTTCACCCTCTTAGTGATGATCAAAGTTGACGATAAGTTTTGACCTTAGGCCTTCGTCATGTTGAGCTTCACGGCGATTCCCTAGCTGGTAAACGGACAACCAGGAAACGGTGCACGGCGTTCCTTCTTTTTAATTCGGGTTGGATGGCTCATTGAGTTTTCATGCAGATTTACTGGGACCAACAGGTAGGAAGGCAGTAGAGGTGCTAATTTGCTTTGGACAAACACGTCATTGTCAATTGATCTTGTTGTCTAGACATAGGAACTTGTCAGGAATTTTCTTTTCGATGGTTGAAAATTGTCCGGAAGGTTTGTCTGTCTTGTGATTACTTCTTAAGTTGTTAGTTAACTGACTATTGTGGTTGTATTCCCGTCCTCATTTCCTGCACTCAGTCGATGTTTAAACCCCTACTTACATGTGGTGGGACCAAAGTTGTAATTTCACTTAAGTGGCCAAACCCAACTGCAATTTATGTGGTTAATGTCGCTGCAGGAACCTTGGCGTAACTTGACTTTAGTACCATTACGCGGAAATCCTACCTTATCCAAGCTCCAGTAGCTGCTTGACATTTTGGTGTAGTGTTTTTAAGAGCACAATTTTACCTATTGGCATAATTAGGACATACACTTCATGCTTCACGGACCTTGCTTTATTAAGATGTTAAGGTTAAGCGTGGTGTAGTCAGAGGTCTGTCCATTGCGATGTACATGTCATAATTACCACCACCAGCCGCCAGGAGTTGTCGCGCCATAAGAATTTTATTGTATTGCCGAACTCCAAAAGAAATATTTACAGCCTGAATAATTTGATCGTCTAACACAAAACATTCCAATACACTAACAAAATTGTTTGACATTTTAGCATTTGAAAAAAGCTTGTTCACATCTAAGGGTATAAGGGGACTGTTAACGAGCACTGAACACTAGAGGGGTGCCGAATAATGTCTGATTTAACGAACAATTTCCCTTGCTGAAGACGTTAATCGCCGGCAGAGACTTGTGTTATCTAAACGCATTGCCTATTGACGTAATTGTTTGGATTAGCCCATAACTAATCAACAAGAACCATCAAGAAACTTATATGCGCAGAAAGATCTGATTGTATATGGGATGCGTTCTTGCACTGTAGTTTGCCTGTTCTCATTTGAAGTTGTTAAACAAAAGCTAACGAGCACACACACACATATACATATAATTAGATATAAATCTGATAAGATGATTTAACATTCCGTTATTTGATGATCAAGTGCACCTCCCACAGTCAGCGTTGCGGTTGAGTTAAAATTGGTCAAGAGAGAAGCGTAGGAGTCTTGGTTGCTAAGGAAATAAGCGTGCTGTTGACTCCTTTAACTGTGAAATATCGTGCCAGCGATAAATCGACAAAGAATTTAGGGTATTGGATAAATTTATGTGTGGCGTGCATTAAAGTACATGTGTGGACGGATGGATAAGGTATCCATGCTAAGGGACCAGGATGACGTAAGGGTGTGGTCAGTTTCAGCTGGGAGATAACATTTGAATTTTGGCACATTAAGATATCAAAAAATGGACAGACTAGGGTTGATTAGTTATCTTACCCAGCATCCTTTACCGATCCTTTAGGCTGTAACTTCACAAACCGTTCCATAACCATTACACAACAATATCGTTTTCACAGCAGATTAACATAGTTAACTTGTCAATTTCTAGAACATAATATTTTCCACTCATGGGCATTCAAAGTCTTTCATGATATAACCAGATAGCATAGATTTATCTAACCAGACACATTCATGGTTTATATGTGTTTTCACAACTAGAACAATAGCTGAATTGTTAAGGGAGTTGAAAAAATAGACTTGCCCTAACACCTTTCCAATGTACTATCTTTGCATAAATGTTCAAACTATAGTAAAGGATGTTTAATATGCTGGCACCAAATATGGCATAGACCCAGGAAAACTTGTTCATCTGGTGATTATTGTGTTTTGTCTTTTGGCTATTGTCACTGTCAGAGATCAATATTAATCAGAGGACATTGGATATGTATTAGACCATAGTTATCACAGTAGCTAGACTAGCTAGCTAATGTGCTGAGAGAAATTGTGAATTTACAAACCACGTGCCTGGAAACCAGTGCCCAAACTGTTTGTGTGTATCAATAAAAAATGAGGTATTCGACAGGCATTTTGTGCTGATTTGGTGTAGTAAGTTTTATGTTCACAAAATACAGTAGGTATGTATAGTTCTTTGTACAGTGTTTATTGAGTACATACAAATACAGGCCTTTGTATTATTTGCACTTTCTGACTGAACACTTTTACATTAATTGTTATTCATGTTATATAAAGGTGTTGGGGTTCAAAGGGGGTAATAATAGCCTCACAAGTGTTCTTACAGTGTATGACTTGTGTTGGTAGTATCACATATTTTACTAATAATTATTTACTGCTATGTGTTGATTTTCCCAATACTTTTCATATTTCACTGAAGTAAGATACCACTCAAAGACTGAAAGGAAAAGGAGATAGTAGAGAGAAACATTGAAACTGTTACGTGTAGATCGGCAAAAACATAACATTTAGATATTTCTAAGCTAGACAAGTGACAAGAGAATGCAAATACATTGTAGATATCACTCCCATCTGAGCATTAAATTGTAGATGTTAATATGATAGACATTAAGGGGGACTTCCCTTTTTCTCTGAGTAGTTGAGCAGGCAGATAATCAGTTTGGTGTGCAGATAATCAGATGTTAACCAGGACCTTATTTCTCTCTTTAATTTGTCATTTCACTTCACATTTTTCCTCCAGCTTTTTGCAACACGCAACTCAACTTACTTAAAATGGAAGTCAAAGCTACTAGAGTTCCAGAATAGACAAACTTTCCAATGTATTGTTACGATTATCAAATGCTGGTCGAAAATTAGTCTTGTTCAAAACAAAAGAAATAATTTAGTTGCTTACATTTAAGGAGACCTAGGTGTAGCTGGAAGTTTGTCATGTTCGGTCTTGGTTAAGATTTTTGTGAGGTAAACTGGAAAGAAGAGCAAGCTAGAATACATATTAAACGTAAAGAACATAATCACCATTTGACTTCCAATGGCCACCTTTGCAGGTAGCATGTGGTAAATATGTGTAGCCTTTTGTGTTAACATTTTTGATGTTCCATTTGAGATTCATTGTTGTTCATACACATTTACTATCTTCAATCAAACAACATGTTCCAGCCACTGTATGCTGAGCATCAATTTCTCCTAGAGAAGAGCCATCTCGTGCTTGCAAAGCAAAAATGCTTGCCAAAACATGCGATTCTGCCATAGGCCAATATTTACTAGAAAATTGAGAATGCACCAAAATGTATAAGGACGAGAATTTTCGGATAATTAGTACAGCTAGATCACCGTTTCATTGTTTCAAGTGTATTGGAGTCCACATTAAAACAAGAAAACCAGTACTCTGCAGGCAGAAAGAGTTTGTTTTTTCACTTGGACTCTCCCAATAATGTTTTGTTTCTTTATTTTCTCTTTCTTTGTTTCTTTTCTTGTTTATAATTGGCTAGTTTTGCTGCATGTTTCGTAAAAATAGGTTGCCATATACATATACTTTTCTTTCTGACATTTCATACTCTGAAAAGTGTAAGATGAAAAAAGCTTTTAAGTATGATTTTAGGGCAACGTCGCAAATTTTCAAGGCGATTTTCAAGTTTTGTACCACGTAAAGATTCAGATATCTTTATTTTACTTCCATGGTTTTGTTGCTGACAATTTCTTCATTAGATGGTATTTTGTGCATGAATCATAGTAATTATATGCCTGTCCTAATCTTAAGTAAAAGTATTTGTTCTATTTGTGTTTAATGAATAATGGAGTACTGCAATTTGAACTGGGCAATAAAGATCAGTTTTAAAGAAACCTCCAGTCATTCTTAGACAAAACTCCAACCAAGTATATTCAGCTCATACTAGGACATATGTTGCATGGGATCATACCCTAAAGTATATTGGACTTTGTGTTGTAAATGAAAATAGTGTTGAAGTGTTGTCTCTTGCACTGAAAAATGATATCATATATACTGACCTTTCCCAAGCTACAAGCATTATCTCTTAACAGTAACCTACTCCAGTGATACCCAAACCACCAAGCAACTATATCAAGGCTGACACATTTTCAGACCATGAGCTGCAAGGTTCTGTCTGCATGTCAAGCTATGTGTATCCTTTTTGAGAACACTAAGATTCAGTTTGGACAGCCTTTAAGTCTATGTCAAAGCAACAGGAATTCAATATGGCCCCAAGAAAACTTTGTGATGCTCTAGATTTCAGTGCTGGTCCAGATCATGCAAGGAATGAAATTAAAGGCAGTCTTTATTGCTATTCACAGAGAAGCAGCTTTAAGCTTTACTGTTTAGTTAAAATACTGTTTTAAGAAGTGTGCAAGCTTGCCTTGTTCTGTAAAAGGTGCAATGTGTCAGACTATTTTCTCAACTAAGGGTGTTTGATTGGGTGCAATTTGTAATCAATTTAACAGAGCTTCGTTGCATGTCTTTAAGAATTATTCTATCTTACAAAACAGTTTTAACAGCAGCAAAGTAGCAAATGAAAAGCTGCAACAATTGCATGTTATACGGTTTTGAACAGGCAATGTTGGAAAGTAGACACTGGCACATCCCATTAAAACACACATTGAGTCTTTATCATATCTAGTGGAAGGGCAAGGGACTGTGTACACCTACATTATTTAGTTTGAAGTAACTTTGTTCAAGGAAATTATCATTTGCTATGGTGCAGTTTGGTGTCAGATGATCTGTCTAAAAATGCTACTAAAGTAGCTTTGATCAGGCTTTTAGAATATCTAGTTTACAGAATTGTTTTATTTTATCAAGGAATCAGTCAAACAAATATCGAATACCCAAAGGTTTTGTTTTTGATCATTCATTTTCTCTACTGGAAACACAAATTAACAAGTTCATATTTAGTAACAAGGCCACTGCTGCTCTGTTTCTTTTCTCCAAATGGAAGATTCTTTTGTCACAGTTTACCAAATAGTTTGCAGTGCATGAGAAAACAAGTCCTGATTTATGATTTCCAACCCTGACAAGTGACGAACAACAACTTGAAGCATGCAGAGAACCACATTCCTTGGCCAGAAGAGGTGTATACATCTGATCACACACCATTCTAAGTATGACATTCCAACCAACATGATATGAGCTTTCGATGAATACAATTTTTTGATCATCCTCAGACTCCTGGTCAAATTATAGTTTCACAAGGCTTCAAAGATGATTTCATCATACCAGTTTATAAGACAGGTCTATAGCAGGGTTGCCACAATTACAGTAGCATCAGACTTTTTCTATTGGAATAAAATTTCTCAAGATTATTATCAGATGGCGATGTCTTCAGACCAAGTTAGCAAAAGCTAAGGTCTTCTTCTTGTACCGTATCTAGAATCAGTCAAATGTGACTATTATAGAGAACCTTTTGAGGTCATTGACTCCTTCAAATACCTTGGCTACATTCTCAACCCTTGCAGGCTAACCACATCCAAAAAAGGTCAGCAAATAATGTGCAAAAGGTCAGTGCATGCAAAAATAACAAATGAAATGTCCGATTGTAGCTTAATTTTATCCTGCAAAGTCGTAGTTTTTTGACCTTTGTAATTGACTGAAATGTTTGTAGGGTAAACACAAACAAAGTTTTGTTATAACCTCACAGACAAAACAAGGAGAGGAGATGCATCTGTAGGATTATCAAAACACCAGTCAACAATGTCAACTTTAGAAATTTTATTGATAGACCAAGAGTTTGTGTTTATCCATAGAATGTTCAACCAATATGATGACAAGGGTGAAAATTGATCATGGTTGTGCCTGTGTAAGACTGGCTGTAGGAATGGTGAGTAATCAAACCAGCACCCACTCGGAAATGGAAATATTTTTGATGGCATAACATTTGTTGCTCTGTTATAAAAAATAACAGATTCAAATAAATGTTATAATTTCTAATCCTGCATTGTGAGAGTTATTGCATGCCTTATCAGAAAACCACACATGTGAAGTAAGGTGACCTCATGTCAGACTTTTTGAATCCTGTCCAAGACTGTTTATCCTGCTTAAATTTTGGGCAGAGAGGTCCTTGGTTGCAGACAGTTTTTTTGACATTTTCTAGGACTGTCTATGCATGGTAAATGCATTGGCCATTACTACCCACTTGTAGATTTTATAAACAAGATCACCTAGCATTACTGACAAATTTTAAAACAAGTTCTTTTGAAGCCCCTAATTTGTCAGCTGTTTGGTTAAAACGTAAGCCTTTTACTAGATTTGTTCATTATTCTGAAAAACTCTCCAGTAGCTAAGTGAATAGTTTGGTGTGCATTTTCACAATAGTTCCATTGCTCTTGTTTCTTGGGTCAATAGATTTTCTGGGTGAATAGCCTTAGTTTTAAAATGTTTGTGGTAAATGAAATGTACATATCTTCATTTTTTAAATCTAATCTTTGAAATAATGAATTATTGATAAGGCTGACCTAGGCCTTTTTAGATGACAGTATAAGATGGAGAACTTGCATTGTATGGTTCTCTGTTGGGTACAATTAATATGTACTCAGAATTTGGCTCTCAGATATGTTGTTTTGACCTTCCCATGAAACAGCACTGTGTACCTCCATTACTTTCTATATATCTGATTGTCATACCATGTCTTTAACACCAAATGTGTAAGCCCTCTGCTTATTGCAAGGTAAACGTTTTAACACTATTTAGTATCTGAAGTCTCAACATGTATGTTTTGAGGAAACAGGAACCTGTATTTCGTAAGTACATTTTTTGAGTTGTGTTAAGCATTTCTTGCTGTATTCATATTCAATTTGTTGATTTCTGTAGGAAATCAAACTGCACTGGGTTATGTATATAATTGTTAAAAGCAATTTCTATGAGCCGTTTTGTGTTTTATTTCTTTCTTGTATTGAGCAAAAGATGCTTGTTGTCCTTACAATTTTTATAGACTATTTGAATGTAAAGCTTCTGTCATGGTAATTTTAAGTGACATGTCCTAACTCAGCATGCTCTAGTTTGTGATAATAAAATTAGTTTGTTTATTGCCTGAGTGTGCTCACTTCTTCAGTAGTTGTGGTACATTACTATAAGTTTTCCTGAAGTGTGGTTAGATTCCTATTGTTTGTATTCCAAGGCAAGGTACAGATGGTGAGTTATATTCCAAACTTACCAGGTTTATGAATTTAAGTTACAGGTACAGAGTTGTATGTGCATATGTCGTGATCGCTGGTCATGAAATAAAACTTAACATTATCATCGAAAACAAAAATCATTGGGAAATTATGGAATTTACAGTCAGCTCTGAAACAAATTTAGCAAATGATTTTCATCGCAAGTCAGGGAAATATTCAGAGTTATGTCAAGACTTGAAAAAGGATTGCCAATTAATTTTATCAATCTTAGTATGATTGTGATTGGAGGAATTTGCAGCGAAAGTAAATCATTTGTGTTAATTTTGAAATCGTTACAGGTTGAAAATGTTGATTATTTGATAAGAAAAATGATTGGATGTATTATTAGGACCTTGTACTTTGTATTCTGTGGATGTGATAAGGAATGGACTAATCCTGAACTTTTAACTTGGGTATGATTTTGAGTCTGACTAATGTCATAGATACATCAAATATGCCACTTCTGAGACTATTTGTTTGTATTTAAGATAATAGAAGATAATAAATTGGAATTTTCGAAAAAAGGTATTCCCATTCAAGTTGCATTGCATTTCAATTATCAATTATAGGGCAAATAGCCTAAAATAATAAAGATTTTTTATCACTCTTTAGAAGATTGTTTTTCTAACAATGGTAACAGCTCCTTTCTTTTTCCAAAAATTTATTTGTAATTAATCCCCAGTCGTCCAATCAGATACGTTAGTGTTTTGCTTTGATTAACTGATGCTATCCACTGTAAGGATGAGCATTAAGGTGAGGATCCAAATTTTTTGCAGTCCCAAGTTTTAACTAACAACTAGTCATAAATAGCTAGCCTTCTCCAGTTTATGTCTGTGTTTATTTCTAGGATCAGGAGAAGCATCTAAGATATAGACAATTTTTTGTTTATTTTGTGTTCGGGATTTCTGAAAGTGGATAAGCTGTCCTTTATTTTTGATAGCAGGGACATTCATTCTGTTTTTGCTATTTATCAGGTTGACTAATTGGCCAGTACACATACCAATGGATAGTGAGGTTAATAAACAGATAGGATTTCCAACTCCATGATTATGTTGGTGTTGCAGGTATTGTGGTGACGCTGCTGGGATGGTACATGGTCAGGTTTTTTAAATAGTATGTACTTCTAAAATATGGGTCCATAAATTCTTTTTTCGTGGCCAAGGAGTCAATGTTGAAAGGTCATTTTAGCCACAATTGTTCGCTGCATTTTGGCTGCACAGATATTGTCTTGGTTGTGCTTAGTTTAATGATATGGTGATAGAAAGGTATTTTGTGAATATTCCTACGAAGGAAACCTTCATTAACAGATCTTCAGAAAGCACTCCACAGGCCCCCACACCTACCTTGTCAGTGTTTACAACATCAATGCCTTTCAGTTAATTCCTTCTCTCACACTTCACATCTTGTCCTAGAGAGTGTTTTGAGAATACTCTTCAGTTTGTTTTATAACTGTATCCTTGTTATTTTTTGGCTAGTTTGTAGTGCTAGATAATAATCATCTACTTGCCTTGTCTTCCCTGTTTGGAACATATTTTATACTTCATGTTGTTGTTATAAGAAGGTATGCAGTGTTGTAGCCCCTATAGCATCAGAAGTTCTCCTAATGGAGGATTTTCCACTTCTGTGTTACTGGTTTTGTTTGATGTTTGTAATATTTCTGTAGCAACAGTAATTTTTACAAAATTGGGTTGCCAGTAAATTTGGAACTGCCCTTATTGAAGTCCTCTTTTGGAGCAGAGATGTGTTAAGATATGATTTACTTATCTGACTCCATGTTTGTATTTGTAGTAGCAACATTTTTAGATAATATCAGCATGATCAAAGCAAAAACAATGAAAATTTTCAGTTCATTAGACTGCATTTTTTGTGTATATTCTATTTGTATGAATTTGTATCAAGAAGTTCTTTACATTTTTTATTGTTTTTTGTAACGACATTCAATGACGGATGTGGTATTAGAAGATGAGCTCTGTAATAGAACTTGGAAACTGTTGGCTCTGTTTCATTCGAAATAACAGTGGGCAGATAAACCAAACAATTGGTCATTTGATAACCATTTCAATTGGTTATTAATGAGATGAGACAGCAATTAATGTAGGGTGGAAACCATAAATATGAAGGCAGTAGTAATCCGTTTATCCGGTATAGGTAGACAATATTTGATTATTGTAGTAAGGCAGGCCATGGCAAGAATAATTGGTTTAAAGGGCGGCCTAAAGACGAAAGGGCATAGGCAAGTTAGACGTACAGTAATTGGTAGGGAGAAAAAATGTAGTAAAATGACACTTACCACATATTTATATGTATTTATCTTTTTTTATTACTTTTAAGTATTCAAAAGTGCCATGTAGATTAACTGTCAACGTTGAAAATTGTTCCCTCGTGTGTTGATTAGTGATAACGAGAGGATGAGCATGGCAAGTTTTTATTGGAGTTATGCAGTACAAAGCATGCAACACCCATAAGACTAATTTAATGAAGTCGTCGCTTATATCGCAACTAGTCTTTCGACGGAAGCTTTTGCTTTTGTACTGTTTCTGCCGAATTACTCTTGTTTGAAATCTTGTCAATCATATATTGACTTTATATTAAACAAGGGTATTGATTGATATTTGTGGAAGTCTTATAATAATTGATCCCAATATATGGAAACGCAAATATTTCTTTTTCATCATGTAAAAACTGTCTTTGTTAGACAGATATCGTGTCTTAAGGGTTTACCGATAATTTAGTATTCGTTTGAACACAAAATAAGTCTATAACACTATCAAAAGTACGTGTAATACAAGTCAGTCCTATATCCAGGTTCGAGTATTTTCTATTTAATGGCTTGTTGTCATATATATATTATATTTATTGCTCATGTCTTATTATCAGTCGAGTGATTTGTGATAGATATGTTCAATTCCGATATCAACGGGAATTGATGAAATGTAATAAGTTGTTTGCTTCAGGGTCCCCAAGAAGGGTCATATAATATCTGCTTGTTGTTCACTGGTATCAGTCAGAAAATACTGAATCGGAATCTCAATAAGTTGAACTAAAGGCATTTTTGTTTTCCAACAACAATTCAATAGCGCTACTTATTTTAAGCATGGATAACTTTTAAATGACTCTGAAGGTTGTTAGATCCCGTCGTTTGTGAAGATCGCGTCAAAGACGTTCCTTTGAACTTGATCAACTTTAGGTAAAGGAAATAACCACGTTAACAACTCAGGCAAATATTGAAGTATTCTGTAGTTAAAAACTTCAAATACGATTTCCTTGCTTAAGTAATGTATAGATAGTCTTTGCAGATGAACGATCCGAACTTAATTCAAGGAATTAAGATAGTCTAGTCATTTCTTTAAGCAGTGTTATGGATGATATAGAAGGTCAAATGGATTCAATATAAATTTTATGCCGAGCTTAGCGACGTTGAAAGTTTGTGGAGCAGATGTCAGTCGGCATTAGCATTTCTTGTAAATTAACGTATATCACAACTTTGATCACTTGGCACTAAATCTTTCTAGGTATTAATCAGTGGATATTCTGAGCCATTTCTTTAAAACAGGTCTAGTCATCATGGTGTAAAATGCGAAAATTAGGCAATATACGTTTTCTTCCATTAATGACCGACGTGTTTTTAACACTGCCGTCTGTTTCCCTTTTTTCTTTAACTTGCGGTCATTGAATTCTTAATGGACTTTAAAAATATGTTTTTAGGCGTTCAGAAAGTAGATAAAATGTACCTGTCCACTGCTCTTTCAAAACATTCTTTCGTATATAGGATAGGGCCAAGATAAAATGAAAGACGTGTTGGGGATCGGAAACAGAAATTTTAAGCCCGTCTCATGCAGAAACATAATAGATTTTTATGAAATTTATCACGGTATATACATTGTAGCTTTCTTTCCGTGACAGCAGGTTATTTTATGTGTAGCGCGCAACTCCCCAGCCTTGTGTCATATTCCATACAATGGCTCGTAACGCTCGCAATGTCAATTCTGAGGTACACGTTTGCGACCATAATATCGAAATGTTAGGCATACTAGATTACTCTGTCACACTTTACCAATGATCTATATAATTATGTATAAAAGCATACGACTCGTGGCATCATAAAGCTCCTGTCTACATGGCTTCCACAGAGTCCATAAAGTCACGTATTTTCAAGATCTGTATAATTGTTTCAGTGTTAAAAGTTTTTCAGTATATTTGAAAAGTCAAGGTTTAGATTTACACTGAGTCCATTTGCTACTAACATTTTATTTTGACTATAAGTGTGCCTGGCGCCATCTTAGAACACGTCACGTTACAACGTACGGAAAGCAACATTCATCAGATTTTGAGACAAACATGTAGTTTGAGCAACGTCGCATTTCTGTTCCAAAATTTGTTTTACACAAACAAATTAATTACTCACATCATAAACTACTGTTAGGTGCGTGTTTTTTTTCAATTTTCCGCGTTTTGACCTTAAAACTCAAGAGTGGCATTTAAGAACGAAGAATACAACGCGATAACTGAATTGTACTTGTTGCTGACGTTGCCGTTATCTATTGCAATTACGCACATAAAAAGGATGAAATGTGCTTACGATACATATATCAGTGATGGTCGTCTTGCTTAACAGTATTTGGTATTGTAATAGGTTCCAATTGCCCAGCAAGGCCATGGGTATACATCTGTTAAATATGTCATACACAACAGGACAACGTGACCCTCGTTTGTTGTCTTTCAGACACGATTGTTGGTGGGTGGCAATCCCAGGGATTATTACTCTCTCAGGAGCATGACATATCGTTCCTTTTGTTCTATTCTCTGTAAATTTTAGTCCGGTGTGGGTTTTTTGGGGGGTTGTGGATTTTAAAACAGTGTTTTGGTGTATTTTCTTATTTCTGTGCCATGTCACGTTGTATTACATTCATGCCTTCTTTGTTTGGTAGATTTTTTAGGCTCTGTAAGTGGCTGAATCAGTATTAAGCACCGCATTTCTATGCAGTCGTTCGTTTGGTTTGTCCAGGTTGAGCCTTTTAGTGTTGCAAACAAAGCAGGCTAAAAGTGGCTTGCATCGAATACTGTACTTCAGTCAACAGGAAATGAGGCAATACCAACCAATTAGAATGCACAATTGAAGCTAGTGTCACTGGCACCATTGTGCTGTCTTTGAAGTTTATATTTAAGCATGACTGATTCGATTAAACGCCATCAATTAATTTAATAGACTTGTAGTGGAAGATGTCACGAGTGAGTGATAGTCCAGTGTTTTATTCTTTGTTGGGTAAGTGGATGGCGTCTTTAAGCTCTGGATTTGCCCCAAATAGATGACAAGGATTAGAAGGGAGTGTTTTGTAGCTAGTCTGACTGAAGCCTAACAGTATGGTTTGCTTCTGAGGAAATAAGCGAAGACACACGGTTGGCAGGCTTTCGTAATGCATTGGTAAAACCAGAGGTGTTTAGATAAAGAAGCAACCCAGTAGCTTATCGAGGGGAGGGGGGTTCGTGCATCAGGGACAGTCCTTGTTTTGGTTACAGCTTGCCTCGTGGTAATCTAACTTCTAAGTATTTCATAACCCCTTGCTGTTGTAGCGTATTGTAAATTCGTTACCACCACGCATCCGGTAAAGACCACTTCATCCATCTTTACGTATTACCGTTTCTACCACCGAAAAACTCGCCACAAGGCCGAATGAGTACGAACTACCCGGCGAGGAGCTGCGGAAGAGAAGGAAAACAGTAAGAGTACTCAGGAAGAAAGGATATTGGTTAATGTTGGACCTGAAACTATCAACTCCGTACACAATACGTAAATATTTTGCTTGTTCTCGCTTGCATTTCATGGAAGAAATGCATTGATTTTAGAGTACACAGGCTAATGTTTGACATCTATATGCGATGCTTCTAGAGATAAAGCGAACGGATTGAATGCCTACCTTCCCTTGTGTATCACACTGCTGCCTCTTTTGCAACTTAAACTCAATGAAGCGTACAGTTCTGATTATCGCAACGAATTCTGTTGTTTAATGTGCTGTGGCTTTGATGTTATTATTGCAACCTGTATGTACAACTTGCGCTTTGATGCAACCGTGTACAAAAATAACTAGCCGAACTAGCTTCGTCAACTGTAACAGCACGCAGCAAAGTTGAACGCTTAAGCATGCTTGGTTTAAATTCAGTGAAACCATTTGAACGCAAAGTTTGCCACGAAAATAGGTACTGTAGAAGCTTTTACTTTCCCTATCTACTTAAGTATTTTTCAATGCTTTTTGTGTGGGTTAAACCTGTTATTGCTAAGCCAGATGAACCAAATTGTCTAAGACATTGAATTAATAGGAGTTTTAAGTGGATGAGTTCCGCTTGAGGTCGTACTTTACATTCGATAATATTGGCTCGTTATGTTTTTGATGAGGATGTTCTAACATACTAGTCACTTTGACAAAGATACAGTGGGGTAGACAAGATATTAATTGAAATAGTTCCGTACTCTTGAAAGGTATCGTCTGCTTGTTTGTGTTAAGAAGGTACTTTATTTGCAAAGTTGGTTGTTGATAAAGATTCATTTTTGAGGGTGGAAACGTTGTTATCAATGTGTTTGATATTGTTGTCAAAGTTGGTTGGCTCTGGTATTTATTTCCATTTCTGGTATTCCTGTGACAACTTAAGCTTCAACAGACGAAGTGCTGTCTGTCTTAACCGTATATCACAGCAATATTGTCGTCAAACCTAGAGAAGATGAGAGTTGATCGCAGAACCTTTGACTGGTACCAGTGGCTTAGTTTCGTTTGGAAAATGTTGGCGGTTCCTGTTCTATATCCACTTGAATTTTACTTGCATCCGTTAACATTGCTATTGAGATTAAATTAAGGTAAAGTTGCAAGCATGTTATTCGAATGTCATAGCTGATCCTAGGGAGAACTCTGATAAATACCAATGTTATTTGGAGTTCTTTATGAGAAGCAGAATTTTGGAAGAAGAATCTTAAGACATGTTAGTGTAATTAGTCCTTCCAACTTTCGTACCTCGGTAATTGTGAATGGTTCTATACACGACAGTAAGTATTTATTCTGAAACTACATTTGGATAGTTTGTTTTCAGTATGTATTTAACTTAATGACTAGTCCTCTTACAAGAAATGCCATCTCAAATAGCAGCATGATACCGCACTCTTTAAGCTGTTGCTACATGTTGAGGCATCATTGATAGGATCACTTTTCCAACGCTTCTTCAGACTATTAATCCAAGGAAGATAGACAAGAGTCGCAAAGATGTAATGACGTCGCTTGTTACTAATCTGGTATTTTAAATGATATTTTGTCGGATGAGGAATTTTGATGGGCATTTTTCGCTAGGATGGCATGGCCTAAAGTAAAAATGTTAGTCCCTAAGTGAGAAAGGCTATACCGGCCCGGACGGGGGCACAAGGATTCAAACTCATTTTCCGCTGTTTTGTTTGCTGATGTCTTATGGTATCAAACACCTACCATCATTCATGTCCCTATAAAGATTGAGAGGGATTGCTGTTATCTAACTTGATTTTGTGTTTACAGAAATTGTACTCGAAAGTAGCAATGAATATTTATTTTAGTGACAATAGGTGAAAGGAATTCGCTGACCACGTGAGAAGTAGCTGCCGCCTTCGTAGCCGTTCTTGCGTGTTTCTAATTCTTTTTTTTCTGTCATCTAATAGCCTGACAATTGTAGTATACAATAGGAACAGTATTCAAGCTCGTGTGTCGTAAGGGGATTGCTTAACTTTGTAGTCATTAAGACATTTTCAACAGCATCTTGCCATATTTGTAGATAAAAAACCATCCAGAGCCTAATTGCGACGGAATACGTCATTGTCACTTGCCTCCATTTTGACGTCATGTTCTATACAACAACTTCAGACCACCCTTTAAAAAACGCAGATAGTGAATGATAAAGCGTTAGTGGAGAGTAAGGTATATGCCCAGGAAACAAAGGCGCAACCTACTTTCGGTTCCTTTAAAGAACACTCTTGGACTTAATATGCTTGGCAAAGACAAGACCTCTTTCAGCAACCTGCATCGTTTGGCAATCGTTTCCTATTGATAACTATGTAGCTTAAAATGAAAAGCTGACGTGTGCACCCCAGGGTATTTGTATGGTTTCTTTGACAGTATTATCTTTTTCAAGATAAGTATATTTACCTAGTGGTATGATAAAGGAACATATATGGAAAAAACAGTGAAAAGCAGATGCGATTATCGTTTGAGCCGGATTTATGTGTGAATAGACTGGCATAATTATACCTTGCGTCATGTTAAACTTGCTGCCTTCAACTGATTAAGGTGAGAAACCAGTAATGAGAAAGAATAGCAAGCACACATTCTGGTTTAGGAGGTTGGCAAACTCGTGTTATTGTCATTAACAAGTCTCTAAGAATCATGAAATTTACTATTTTACATTGAAAACGGGATATACTTCTGTTAAAAGATAATTGATACAGGTTGGTTATTTGAGCGTTTTTCAACGTTCGTATAAATCAGTAGTATTATTGCACACATTTGTGAATTAACTGAGCATAGCGGACTTCACAGGAAATGGGAAGAGGAAGACGCCTTGACCTGAAGCACCTTAACTTTCGCTCTTGTTAACATTTGTAGTGGTAGTAATTTACGCAACTTCGATTTGGATGACTCCACGTGATTTTTGTCTGTTGATATTTATAACAGCTGCCAAGGGACCTTCTCCAGTGTAATGTTTTATTATTTATGTTGAATTTCATTCATATCTTGATCACTTCCATACATATTTGATCACAACGTCTTAATTTATGTAAAAGTGTTGAGGGACATCGCAGCATTGTTGATGTATACACGTACGCATACCTTGATTTGTTGTGGGGTTTGTTGTTGGGGTTGGGGGGTGTGGGGTGTGGTGAAATGACAGACAAATAAATATATTAGATTGGGACATGCAGACAGCAGAGTAGTTATCTTGTCTTATGTTCAAATCTGATTGATAGGTGTGGAAGGTCCCCATTTATCGACTAATGTGATACTAAGTATGGTAGAAGACTTGAAAACCCGTCACCTCGCCTTGGTGGCATACATGTTCTCAATTTCACTCATTGAAAAAGTATGGGATCTGCATGGAATAATAATTATAGGATGTACTGTGACAGTTGTGACGGCCAAAATGTGTTGAGACACAGTACTTGCCATATTTCTTAGATTTAACATTTATTATTTTTTCAGTCTTTTTCTAAGAAACGAGTTGTGAAAAATATGTGCTAGGGTGCACTGTTTCGTTCACTTGTACTTTTCTACTAAAATACTTTCATGTTTTCACCAACAGTTACCTTTGTGGTGTTATCATGACCGATTATATGTCTGTTATCTAATAAGAAATAGAGTCGAGTCAAATAGGCTGCAGTTTTGTGCGAAGTCTTTTACCGTTGGTAAATTGTTGATAATTCTCAATACTGGACATCGTGTTTTGTGTAAATGTGTTGTTCTTTTTCTGTCTTGGATTTTAAGATTTGTAGTTTTTTAAGTTAGTAAGTGATACTCTAGTGTAGTTTGTGCGTGTTTAAAGTGTTGGTCAGTGCAAGAAATAACTCTTTGAAGTTTTTTTGTAGTGCTAGGGTACCCCTTTATTCTTTTCGTTTGTTTTTTGGGGTTATTTTGGAACGGGGGCTGTTTGAAGCGATTTTCTACCGTGGATTAAGCTTGATATTCCGTAAATTCTGGATAAATTTCTTTAACTGCAACACATGCTTCGTTTGCTTAATGCTCTTTCCAGAAGGGAGACCCATGCAATCGCACGCCATTCCGCATGCCATGACACACGCCTCTTTTGGCCAAGGAGTGCGATCTATTACAGGCCTCATATCAAAACCATGAGCCTGCACTTGTTTTAGCGTGCACCGAAGGGTTTTTGGCAAGATCGTAACATAAGAATTTTTCCATGCGGACACAGATATAACGGAGTAACCATGCCCTTGTTATCAAGCGTCAATTTGCTAAACAGTGTGTCCAGTCAAGGAAATGAAAGGTCAACCACAGAGATTTTGGTGTAATCAAAGTTATTTCAGTACCATTTTTATTAACTCAGTACTCACATTTACCAAAAACACAAATGATGATTTTCTGATGCAACTTTATTTTAAGCCAAATATTGTAAATGGTATCTCTTGCACGCCACTTTGCTAAATAGGCTGAACATTGAATGAGTGTTTTCAATGGTAAGTCTCAAATTTTGTTGTACAAAAATCGTAAGTCTCAAATTTTGTTGTACAAAAATCTATAAATTGTCTAGTATGCGATTCATTGCACCTCTGCCCATTTATTTCCTAGTATTTCCTGCACTGTGTTTGTTATTGCTATTCACATACACAATGTTCTTCTTGAAGCCAAAACTTTAAGGACGTTGTCCTGATACTGTAGCACAGAGTGATGGGCAAACGTATACACCGTCTAGGGTTGGATTAATTATTGATAACTGCTGGCAAATTAACAGCGCGAATAAGGAGTATTCTCACTTGGTGTGGTTATACGTAGTTCCCATTCTAAGAGTTTTGCTCTGGCGTAGTAGAAAATACGCGATTCACTGGCCATAATTTGGTAATAGGTTTGATTCAGTGGCTACAAATTTTGGCAATAGAGTTTATTAAGTGGCCATAAAATTCGGCAATAAGGTTGGTTCGTATAGTTGGGTCAATTTAAGGCCACGAAAATTTTCGGCTAGAACCATTGTCGTCGAATTCTGCAAATATAGCAAACAGAATTAAGTGGATAGAAAGACAAATTATATTTGATCGACTTATTGTTCTCATTAATCATTAAAATGTTTTGGGATTTAAACGAAGACTGCTTTACTTTCTGTGTTGATATTAAAATAATTTCCGTCTGTTTTTTGAACCAGCCTCGCAGATATTGTATGTTTTTCTATACTGTGTGATTACGTTCCTAAGTGTTCTACCTGAGCTTCTCAAAGATACTCTCATTTATTGAAAAACAATAGGAGTTAGTACAGGTGCTAAGTTTGCCACCAAAAGTCTGCATTGCATTCTATACTAAATGTGGCAATAGCATAAATTCCACCCAAAATGATATATATGTAATATGGAAAGTCGTCCCAGTGTTATGTCATTCCAGAATTTAACCTTGAGGACAATGTAGCATAGGTGTCTCATAGTGTTAGTTATCTGTTGCGAATTGATAACTATAAAAGTTGCAACTTTTGATCCTTTTCGAGAGAAAGTTGATCTATCATCCAATCTTTTGTCAAGGAGGTCATACTTGTGCTACTGACTGACTCAAAGATAGTTGCAGAGGGTAATAGAAAACTGGGACGGGATCTTGATATAAAAAGAACCAATCCACAGCAAGGAAGGGATTTCACAAGAACAGCAGAAGGTGTTGGCAGATATATGCAAATGCAGGAATGGTGATATGAAATAATGGATTCCGATTAATGACTGGAAAGGCGTGGGTGTTGATCTTATTGGAAGCGGAAGAAGTATTCCTATGACCAGTGTGAATCAATTCTCAACGATACGTCGATAACGTTTGTAACTGTCATCGTTGGTGGTTTGGTTGCATTGGACAGTGGACAGAGAACATGTCTTGTAGTGGTCATCCTGAAGCAAATGAGATGCTGCAGTTGTATTACGATGATAAAATGCCACTGATGTACTCCCGTAGGCAGTAAGAAAATGATCACTTCTGCTTGTCTACGTAGATATATAGATAGATAGATAGATAGATAGATAGATAGATAGATAGATAGATAGATAGATAGATAGATAGATAGAT